>OX155969.1:26305504-26440504 GCA_944548615.1 Micropterix aruncella
GAAGAAGTCACTGCTGTGACTAGGGATAGAGAGTAGCAGGTTGTTTTTTGATCTCAGAGGGCGTTCATGAGCCGATAGTGCAGTAAATCTGCCGGTAAGATAATTGGGAGCGACGCCATCCAAGATCTTGAAAAGCATACAGAGAACTCGCATGTCTCTTTTCTCCCGGGTCGACAGCCAGTGAAGCTTCTCTCTGTACTCCGTGATGTGGTGAAATTTTCTGAGGCCATGGATATACCGAATGCAAACATTTTGGAAACGCTCAACTTTGGTGGATAACTCCTCTGTGAGGTCGAGAAATGCGACATCTCCATAATCCAGAAGGGGGAGGAGAGTAGACTGACAATCGTATTTATTTGTTTATTATTTGTTTATTTGTTTACTAAGGAAAACACACAGTATGATGCAGTATACATAAACATAAAAAAATCTAAAAATGAATTACGGAATTCATGAATTACAAATTTATATTTATTTCAATTCTGGAACATTTTATTAATTTTTTGCCCATTTCTTAGTACAAAACATAATATAATTGCTTAAAATTTAGTGCGTATGTGTATTTTTGTTGGGAGAGTAAAGCAGATGGTGGGAGGGTGTGTGTATGTGTGTGAGTGTGTGTGTGAGAGTGTGAGTATGCCTGCATCTGTAAGTGTGTGTATGTGTGTGTGTGTGGGTTTGTATTTAAGTGTGTATTTGTACTATTTGTATATATAGTTATATTTTACATTATGTTGTATGTATATACTACAATATATTTTATATTAATGTATAGTAAAAATAGGTATATGATAGTGTCCATAATAAATATAGTGCATTAATAAATGGTCAAATCAGTATCCTTTATCCTAAGGATATACAAATAATACTATTGTCTTAACTCAATTCGCTTAACAGAATTTTAGATATTGATTGCTTGTATGCAGTTATTGATGTATTGAATATAAAATTTCCTAGTTGTTTATCGTAAAGATCACAGCAACGAGTAATAATGCCATTCTTGGATGAAACAAGTCATAATTTCTTGTAGTTCTTGATGGCGAATCTTAAATTCTCCCAAAAGATCGCTGCAACTAAAGGTACATTTGAGTATTTTGAAAATATACATAGCATAATTTAATGTACCAGAGCAACCATTTTAAATTGTACAGATGCCTCATTTGTGTTGTTGCAATGGCTTTTTGTTTTAATATTTAGGTATCGTACAAATTCATTCTGAATGTTCTGTAACCTGTTAATGTGCACCTGGTAGTGTGGGGACCATATAATGTAAATTTAAGAATTTACGTCATATTGGATAATATCTACTTAAACACTACGGAAATACAAATATACTAAATTTGCGATCCTAATCTCTTGTCACAATCACAATAGTGGTTGGGTGGGGGTGGGAGGGAGTGGTAGGAGGGGAATCGTCAGAGAATCGTTGGGGGGGGGGGATGTTTGGCGTTCGGGGAAGAGAGACCTTGTCTACTTGCCGGGAGAGTCTTGGAAAGGACACACCGACTTTTTTAAATATTTTTCTTTTCTGCTAAAGACTGAATCTATAAAATCTTTGATAATTTTTGAAATTCTATGTGTATTTCCTTATAAACCGATTAATTATAATATTTAGTATTAGATGGTTCACAGTAGGCCTAAAATTCTATTATATTTTAAACCGCCAAAGTAACGCTATCGGAACCTCTTTTGGGTATCTTGGAAATAAAACTATTTGTCCTATTTCACTTTCCTATTCAGAGTTCAGAGTTCAGAGTTCTTTATTGTGGGAATTATTAAAAAACATACAATGTTTAATTAACAAACTGCCCAGAGAGCATACATTTTGTTTCAGAAGAAACTTCATAAAGAAGAAGCTATATAAGGCGCAATCAGTAAAACTAAAACTATCAACAATTAAAATATTCAATATCAGAAATGATCAAACACAAGCAATAATCATCAATAATCACATAATCAATCAAAGCAGGTTATAATCTATTGCTAAGCAATTGTCCCGAATTGTACTCGGTTTTTACCAGGTCTAGGTCGCAACGAATACCGGTTATTGCTTTAGTAGGTAAAACTCATTCGCTAAGATATTATGTCGCGCTCTGTCGACTATTATGATCGATGTCGTTGGCTACTTGAAGGTTAGCTCTAATTAAAAGAGACAAAGTAATTATTGAACTGTGCATCTTCTTTCTCGGTCATATTACCTATATAAAATTATCAGTAGGTAAGTGCCTTTATCAACGGTAATTAATTTTGCTTTCCCGGCCCAAGAGAAAGTGAACGCGTTGAAAAAAAACGAGATGAAGACGTAAATGGTCATTTTGACCCCCCCCCCCCTCCTGAGACGATTAGGACTATTTCCAGACTGAAGTCTGCCTGTGAGTCTGTCGATGTGTAATGTGTGTGTGCGTGTGTGTGTGCGTCTGTGTTAGGGTGTGTGTGCGTGTGTGTGTACGTCTGTGTTTGTGTGTGCCTGTGTGTGTGTGGCTTTGTGTGTATCCGTGTGTATATTCCTTCACGATAGCGCCCAAAAACGCTTCATCCGATTGAGCTGAAATTGGGCATGCAGGCCTCATTCGGTCATTGCAAGAGTTAAAAAGATTGTATTTTATAACGAACGAAATTTCGTTAATACCTCGCACTCAGCTTGTTTTAATTCACAGACTATCAACATCGACCCGCCCGTATTGAAAGAAAGTAGTTTTCAAAAAATATACATAAACATAGTGGTATAGTGGTTAGGTCGCCTGATCTTACTTTGTAAGGTTCCGGGTTCGATTCCCGGCTGGGTCACCATTTTTCGTTGGGATCAAATTAACGGAATTGTATTTTCATTTCTGTCGATCGAATGCAATAACAAGACACACACACACACATGTTACACGCATACATACATATAAACACGTCACAGAAGGGTTGGTTGTAAGAAATTGTCATATGACAATAAACCCTCTCACTGTGAAATTTTCACAATAAATAGTAGAAACAAACAAACAAACAAACATAATAGAGGTTAACCAGATTTGAATAAATTCACTTAATTCACATTTCATAAGCAAGTGATCTTAAAGTAAAAATATCAGGATCTGGTACTGCCGAAATATAATCATTAAATAACCGCAATCCACGTGCCGACAGAGTAAACTTACTTACAATGGTCCGCGAGAGCGGCTCCGTAAGCGGATGGTACGATCGAGCATCACTGAGTGAAATTTAAGTTGCGATTTTGAATTCTTTGTTGCCTTAACCTTCTTGTAAATCATTTTTTTCTATGCATTACATAAACATTTATCTTAACCCTTTGGATTTTTTAACGCGTTCACACATTATTATGAATCTATGGCAATAGAATAGAATGTCTGCCCAAACACAAGCTTTGCCTAGTTGGGCGACATCGGAGAGTAAACGTCATATATTAATTGAGTGCAGTTACTCTGGATTAAATTATTTAATTACATAATATTATGTTTGATATTTTAAATCTTCTTCTTATATTCTTATATATAAAAATGAATCGCCGTGCGTTATCTCAAGATCTCGAAAATGACTAGACCTATTTTTATTATTATTTTTTTATTTTGTTTGCCCTGATTCAGGGGTGGTTGACAAAAAAAAATTTAGGAAAATTTAAAAGAAACAACTGAAAATCGAAAAAATCGAAATTGGTCATTTTGGGAAATGGGCCACTTTCAATAGAAGGCGTTCGCGGCAATCCTATTGTTTGACAGCTGCTCCATCCATAACTGTTATTCATTCCGTGCGATTGTGTAAAATTTCAAAAAGTCGGTGGCTGGGATTTTTACCCGGTTTGCATAAACCCACTTTACTTGTGAATTTACGCGACCCCCTTTGTGCTGGGTAATTACCCCTTCGATTATCTTCAATGGTTTTCACCTTGGACTGTATTCAAATGGTAATCACTCACCAGCTAGGTTGGTTTTTCTCTCAGGGGTGGTTGTCTCGAACGATTGGTGGATTCCAACCTCACAAGGAAATTAGTTCGGCGAGAGGCTTCCGTGATAGAACCTCACTTTCCTCAGGTCACGCAGGATAAGCTTCCGTCGAAAATAAACACTTTTTATTCGCGAGACTTTCTTTTATTCGGTCACTTATCTTTACTTTTACATTGAGTTCCGAGTACTTATAATTTACTAGTAAGTCCCGGTGCTTGGATCGCGGCGCGTTCACGCTGATCCTTTGCCAATTTACAACTGAAGCTTTCGCTCTTTTCTGTCGTCGATCGCCATTACATTTTTTTTTCTAAGATAGCGACCGCCCTTACCTCTCATTGGTCTAGATCCTTCCAGAAATTTCTAAACACACCCCTATTACTGCGCCGCACACGTTTTGTCCAATAACGAGACAGGGCGCATAACAGATGCAACCCCGTTTGAGAGAGACATCGCGATCATGCTTCCTCGCTTGCACGCTAGAGCGAGAAGCGAATACACTAGTTGTCTCTGTCTTACATTTAAACATTTTATAGACATATTATTTGCTTAATTTAAAAGAAAAGAATCTACCCTAGTACAGGCATTAACCTAGTTGGGTAGTTTTTAAGACATAATTTTCGTACTACTTCCTCTTAAATAAAGCATTATTATTATTATTGTTATTACAGATTCTCGTCGCAAACGCCACCGTTCCCGAGTACATATTGTCTTAAACATAGGTTAGTTTCAGGTCATTAGTAACAAGTTAATATTAATGTTAGATCGTTAATTAGGCTAATTAAGTTGTCTCTCCTAGCGCTTTACTTTACATTAAACGAAATACTATATGCTATGCTTAATTAATTAATCATGCAAGTTTCTTTACATTTTAAACTATATTATTTCTAGGGGGAATTGTGGGATTTGGAGTATGTATGATTTTTTGTAACGTCCACGGTTTTTATTTCGTAGTCTTTTGCCAGTCGCCTCGCCAGGGAATTTATCGTTACCATGTGTTACTAAGGGGTCCTTTTCACGATTTATTTTGAATGGGAACGTTGTCGGTCCCTGGATTCTCGTGTTTCAGGGTCGACCGCTCGTTTATTTTATATTTTATAGCCCCTTTCTGTCCTTTCCTTTGAGTTATCAGCTATTTTTCAAGGAATCTCATATCCTCGGCGTCCGTGACTAATTATGTTTCCTACCCTTTGTAAGAGGGTCTCACTTTTAGGGAAGATTTATCGACCCTGGCGTCCGCTCTTTCGGATATTCTGAACCATTCCCCCCCCCCCAATGGGCTCTGAGCCTCATTGGCTCCTGTCTCCATCTATTTGGTTTACCTAATTTACATCTTATTTACATAATCCAGTCTTATTTTTTACTCATTCACCTATGGGATTCTACTTATCTAACTGTCATATTCAATTTTCCTTATTGGTCTAGTGAGGTGACGGATCTTTCTTATTCAACCTATGAGAATCTCTCATTATTCTACTTAGAATATGTACCGCTTTCCGTTAACTTTCGTTTTTCATTTCTTACGAGACAAACGTCAACTTGCGTTTTCACTTTTAAATTCTAGCTAGACTATTTTTATTTTCTACTGTGACGAATAGACTTTCGCTTTTCCCACTTAGACATTAGTGACAGTTGTTTCTGCCTGATCAGCTGTTGTATGTATTTTTACAAGTTTACTGACAGGGCGCCTATACACTTTCCCGTCCACTAATAGGTCTACTATTCGCACTTGGCCTGTTTTGTCAGGGAAAACTTGAGTTACCCGACCCCTGGCCCACCTTCCGCGTTCTAGGGAAGGATCTAACAGGACTACTAAGTCTCCGATTTTTAACGGAGTTCCCTTTGTCGCCCACTTAGGTCGTTTAACCAACAATGGAAGTACTTCTTTCGACCACCGGTACCAGAAAGTATCAGCAAGTATTTGCGATTGTTTCCAGTGATTTTTGTTAGATAACTCAGTTGTATTATTCTGTCCTACCGCTGTACTATCATCTGCATGGCCTAATAGGAAATCTGCGGGTGTGAGAGGTCTCTCATCCCGAGTATCTAGAGATATATACGAGAGCGGCCTGTTGTTCATCATCGCTGAGACTTCGCATAATAATGTTCTCAGCACATCTTCATTTGGCGCTCGCTCCTTTAATATGGCATATAACGATTTTTTTGCCGTTTTTATCTGACTCTCCCAAACTCCACCGAAATGGGGTCCTGAAGGAGGGGAGAAACTCCATTTTATCTCGTCGGCACTTAGACGATCCCTTATTTCATGGTTGTCGATAGCTGACAAAACTTTTCTTAATTCAGCGTCCGCACCGCGGAACCCAGTGGCATTGTCGCTCATAATTTCCCGCGGCTTCCCCCTGGCTGCTATAAAACGTCTTATAGCTAACAAGGCCGAGCTGGTTGACAAATCTCCAGCTAGTTCGATATGGGTCGCTCTCGTGTTAAAACAAGTGAAGAGTAATCCATATCGTTTTTCCACTTTCTTTCGATTAGTGACGAAGAACGGCCCAAAAGCGTCCAAACCTACAGTGTGGAAACAGCGCCTTCGGGTGGTTATTCGCGCGGATGGGAGTTGGCCCATTTGTGCGGTCATAGGCTTCGCGCGGCGGATAGTGCAATAGACACATTCTCGTGAGATCTTTTTCACCGTTTGTCGCGCCCCAATGACCCAAAACTGTTCTCTCAGCACTGATAAAATTAATTCAGCGCCGCCGTGAGCATTAATCTCGTGTAAATGTTTCACGAGCAACACCGTGAATCTATCCTTACCGTGTAATATATATGGCCTTTTTGTGTCGAAAAGTGTGTCGTTCGCATTTTCGATCCGGCCTCCTAACCGTATTAACCCTTCCGCGTCGATATACGCGTTCAATCCGAACAGACGGCTGTCTTTCGGCAATATTTTCTGATGACGTATCAGGTCTATCTCGTGTGCGAAAATTCGATGTTGTGATTCCTTGATCAGAAATTTTTTCCCGGTTGCGATATCGTCGCTTTCGAGTACTTTTGACGTGGTTTTTTTTCTACACAGATCTATAAATTTTTCCACATATGCCATGGTTCGACTCGCCCGCATGTACCGGGAAAATCTATCTATGTCAATTACGCTTTCATTTTTTTCTGTCGTTGTTAGTACAAGTTTTGTCTTAAATTCTAACAATGCTCTCTCTTCCGGTTTCGGATCGGTTGGCTCCTGGAGCGGCCAGTGTTCTCTACTGCCACGCAAGAAAGCAGGTCCCGCGAACCATCTACCTTCCGGGCTTAAATCTATCTTGGTGGTATTCCGTGTGCCATCATCAGCGGGGTTGTCGCTCCCTGCTAACCAATGCCACTGTCTTGGAGACGTGAGCTCATCGATCACACCTAGTCTATTTGCTACAAACTGGAGGTGACATTCCTTTTGTGACAAAATCCACCACCACACATTTTTTGAGTCTGTCCACATAAAGACGTCATCGAAACTTAATGCGCTCTCTTGTTTTATTTTTGAGGCCAGTTCAGCACCTAACAGCGCCGCAGTCAGTTCTAACCTGGGGATTGTCAGTTTGCCTTTCAAAGGTGCCACTCGAGTTTTGCTAGCCATAAAGGATACCTTGTGCTCGCCGCTACAGCCTGTAATCCTAACATATGCAACGGCGCACATCGCCTTTTCGGACGAATCGCAGAATACGTGCAATTGCCTTTTCTCACCTGCTTGTTTGGTAGCGCCATTATAACGTGAGATTCGCACACCTTGCGCTAATCTCAGTTCTTGCAACCACCGGAGCCAATATTTAACTACATCGCTCGGGATCTCGTCGTCCCAGGCCACTCGGCTACTCCATACCTGCTGCATGATCAGTTTAGCCCTTATAGTTAGCGGTGAAAGCGCACCCATTGGGTCCCATAGCTGCATTATTAATTTTAGCGCTTCCCGCTTCGACGGAATCTTATTTCCCGTCGTCAGATCTTCGCTGAGGCGGTCCATGCTCACATTAAATGCTAACTGATCAGAGGCAGGTAGCCACGTCAAGCCTAATATACGTTGTGACGTCAACTCACCCTTTTCCAGAGATACTTGCGCGAGCGCGCGGTTTTCTTCTGGTATCCCGGTTAAAGCCTCGTTTTTATTTGAAGCCCAACCGGTCATAGTGAAATTCCCAGCTTTATGAATCAAATTAATTTCCCTGATGACTTGTTTTGCTTCCTCTAACGTGTCTACTCCCGCCAGCAAATCATCAACGTACGAATCGCGCTCTATTATTTTTACAGCCGCTGGGTACTGGTCCTTAAACCGAGCTGCGTTTTTATTTTTTACGTAGATCGCGGAGGCCGGGGAGCTACAACTACCGAATATTAGACAGTCCATTTTTAAGATTTTTGGAGGACTTTCACGCTGGAAACCTCGCCAGAGAAACAGCTGACTGAAGCTATCTTCCTCTTTCACTTTTATCCGAAGATACATATCTCTTATGTCGGCCGTGAAAGCGATTGCATTTTCACGGAATCGTAATAAAATTCCTAATATGCTATTTAAATAGTCTGGTCCACCTAATAACATGCTATTTAGTGACCCGCCTGCGCCCGAGGACGCAGCGTCGTGAACGACACGAATTTTGTCTTTCTTCGCGGGGTGAATAACCCCCAGGTGCGGAAGAAATAACACTCGATGGCGGTTTTTTAATTGTTTTTCCTCGACTTCCGAAGCATACCCCTCAGCTAGATATCTCTCTATCTGCTGGCAGTATTTTTCTCCATAAAGACGGTCGGAGTCCATTTTCCGTTCCACTGACCTCAGCCGAGTCATTGCCATGTCTCGGTTATCTGGTACGGAAAAGTTCACCTCTTTCCATAACAGACCTGTCTCCCATACTCCATTTTTAAAAGAAGTAGTATCTTCTAAGATTTTTTCAGCCCTAACATCGGCCTGAAGCTTTCGCTTTTTCTGTGGCCAATCGTACTCTTGCTTCAGATTTTCTTCAAGTAATTTATCTAAAGAAGGTTCATTTTCCTGATTTAAGCATAGCGCCGGGTACCTAATGTCTCGTTCGAGAGCGTTATTGCCGCCGATAGCCACCCACCCCAGGAGTGTTTTAGATACCGATAGGCCCCCGTCTACCATTTTTAATCCTCTAGAGACTATCAGTTCCCAACAATTAGCTCCCAGGAGCAGGTCAGGTTTTACGGTCGTCGCCTGAGTCGAACGCACCATCCCTCCGATCGGCCTCTGCGCACTTATCACGCTTTTGACCTCCGGTAGATTTAACGAGGCTACGCTGTAAGCTCGTACTACGTATTCCTTCTTACCTAAATCTCCCCTTACTTTGAAGGACACCGCTTCGGCACTGCTATTACTCTCTCTCATATTCCCGATTCCAGAGAGCTGTAATCCCTGCGTCGGGCCTCGAATGCCTAGTTCTATTGCCACGCTCTGATCAATGAGTGAAACAGTCGCGCCTGCGTCTAACAACGCATATAATGTTTTTCTACCCCGGGTTCCAACTACGGTTATCGGTAATACTTGCAGAATGACCTGATTTCCAGATACTGCGTTCGCCACTACCTCGGAGCTCGCGCGCGGCGCCGCCGCGATGTCCGCCTCGTTCGCAGGCGGCGGGGCGGTCAGCAGATAATGATATTTGCCCTTTGGAAACCGTTTATATGCCGAACACGATTTTCGGCCGTGGTTGTGCCCTAAACATTTAAAACACCTACGCATTTTTTTTATCTCATCCCAGCGGCTTGCTAAAGTTAGATTTTTAAATTCTTCACATTTATTTAAATAATGGGATTTCTCACACCGAGGGCACTTAGGGTCTTCTTTGCCCTGGGTATGTAAAATATATTTTTTAGAGCCCGTTTCTTTCTGTCTCTTGTCTCGCGGGTTATCATAACTTTTCCTAGGGAGCTCTGCGGTACACAGACCGGCGTCTTGTGCGCTGATCGCTAATTTCTCTAACCATAATGCGAAATAAACTAATACCGGATCGTTTAAACCAACCCTTCCCCTGTCAGCTAGCCACAGAGTTAATAAGTTCTTTGGCAATTTTGCCACAAGTGAAGCCAATAAGTCTGGATTATAAAGATGTTCTAATTTATTTACCGATTTTACGGTCGCGACCAGATTTTTTATCTGGCACGCAAATCGCATTAAACCGTCTGCATCTAGACTATCAGATAACCCTTTTTCTTTCCTCAAATCCGCTATCGTTCTCTGAATAATTAAATTCGTATTACCGAATAGCGCCTCTAACGTGGTCATGATATTTGTCACGTTGTCAGGACTTAAAAGCAAACCCGTCACTGCCTCGCGTGCTCTACCTTTTAATGCTGTCTGCAAACGCAATAAGTTTTGTGCATCATTTAAATGCATTACGTCTGTCGACTGTTTGAAAATAGCTTTGAAGGCTACGAATTCTAAAGGATTCCCGTGAAATGAAGGTAACTCTTTTGCAAAATGCGGTTTTGTGGACGCTACAGAAAAAATCCTACATACCTCTTTTATCATTTTTTCGCTCGAGCTGCTAATTCCATCGCTGCTCGTACCCAGGTCCGTATCAGCGGCGGCCTTTACCGCCGCCGCCGACACCGCCTTGGTCTCTGCCCTAGCGTTGTCCGCAGCTGCCGCGCCGCTCGCATTCGCCGCGCCGCCCGCATTCGCCGCGCCGTCCGCCACCGTCGCGCCGTCCGCCATCGTCGCGCCGGACGCCGCCGCGTTGCCCGGTTCCGATCGCCCGCCGTCTTCACGCCGCCGTGCCGCTTCTCCATTTTCTTCTGCGAATGTTCCCCCCCAGGGTTCTGGGGACGTCTCAGCAGCTGGAGTTTGATACTCGGCCCATCTCGACACTCTGCTGGCTGCCGTGTTGTCCCCCGCGACGTCGCGATCATTTTCCTGACTGCTCGTTTCTGTCCCGAAGGTTTCGGAGACAATTTCCAGCATCCTCATAGCATGCCGCGAGTCTTCTTCCGCTGCATCCAGTTCTTCCTGCATCGCTGCTCGTTGAAGGTCCATGTCAGCCTCTTCTTCGATTTCTTCAGCCGCTCTGCGCGCCGTGCGCCGCGCAGCCACTTTTTTCAGTTCCGCATCCAATTTATTTTTATCAGCTTTTTTCTTGGCTTTTTGGAGGTTCACTCTTCGAAGTTCTTCAGATGCTGCTCGCAGTTCCTGAACGTGCTCGCTTCTTCTGCTGCTCTCTGACCAGGCGCGCGATGAAGGTCTTGGATTTTCGGATTGCGTGCTTTTCGAATCCATATTTTTATTTTTCTTTTCTCGTTCTTGATCCAAAGTCACTTTTCTTTCCGATTTTCTTTATTCGGCTTGACGGAGGACCACGATGGTTGGGATTTTTACCCGGTTTGCATAAACCCACTTTACTTGTGAATTTACGCGACCCCCTTTGTGCTGGGTAATTACCCCTTCGATTATCTTCAATGGTTTTCACCTTGGACTGTATTCAAATGGTAATCACTCACCAGCTAGGTTGGTTTTTCTCTCAGGGGTGGTTGTCTCGAACGATTGGTGGATTCCAACCTCACAAGGAAATTAGTTCGGCGAGAGGCTTCCGTGATAGAACCTCACTTTCCTCAGGTCACGCAGGATAAGCTTCCGTCGAAAATAAACACTTTTTATTCGCGAGACTTTCTTTTATTCGGTCACTTATCTTTACTTTTACATTGAGTTCCGAGTACTTATAATTTACTAGTAAGTCCCGGTGCTTGGATCGCGGCGCGTTCACGCTGATCCTTTGCCAATTTACAACTGAAGCTTTCGCTCTTTTCTGTCGTCGATCGCCATTACATTTTTTTTTCTAAGATAGCGACCGCCCTTACCTCTCATTGGTCTAGATCCTTCCAGAAATTTCTAAACACACCCCTATTACTGCGCCGCACACGTTTTGTCCAATAACGAGACAGGGCGCATAACAGATGCAACCCCGTTTGAGAGAGACATCGCGATCATGCTTCCTCGCTTGCACGCTAGAGCGAGAAGCGAATACACTAGTTGTCTCTGTCTTACATTTAAACATTTTATAGACATATTATTTGCTTAATTTAAAAGAAAAGAATCTACCCTAGTACAGGCATTAACCTAGTTGGGTAGTTTTTAAGACATAATTTTCGTACTACTTCCTCTTAAATAAAGCATTATTATTATTATTGTTATTACAGATTCTCGTCGCAAACGCCACCGTTCCCGAGTACATATTGTCTTAAACATAGGTTAGTTTCAGGTCATTAGTAACAAGTTAATATTAATGTTAGATCGTTAATTAGGCTAATTAAGTTGTCTCTCCTAGCGCTTTACTTTACATTAAACGAAATACTATATGCTATGCTTAATTAATTAATCATGCAAGTTTCTTTACATTTTAAACTATATTATTTCTAGGGGGAATTGTGGGATTTGGAGTATGTATGATTTTTTGTAACGTCCACGGTTTTTATTTCGTAGTCTTTTGCCAGTCGCCTCGCCAGGGAATTTATCGTTACCATGTGTTACTAAGGGGTCCTTTTCACGATTTATTTTGAATGGGAACGTTGTCGGTCCCTGGATTCTCGTGTTTCAGGGTCGACCGCTCGTTTATTTTATATTTTATAGCCCCTTTCTGTCCTTTCCTTTGAGTTATCAGCTATTTTTCAAGGAATCTCATATCCTCGGCGTCCGTGACTAATTATGTTTCCTACCCTTTGTAAGAGGGTCTCACTTTTAGGGAAGATTTATCGACCCTGGCGTCCGCTCTTTCGGATATTCTGAACCAGTCGGAAAAGTCGAAAAAGTCAAAAAAGTCGAAAAGGTTAAAAAAGTCGAAAAAATGCAAAAAAGTCGAAAATGCATTTATATTTCATCATGTAAATTAAATACATTGAATTTATTTTAATTACAAACGACTTTCATTTAATCACCAAACGAAACTCAAACCGTACATTATTCAACCGTATTATAGATTTCAATGAATTGAATTTGGAAGGTTGATTAGGATCAATAAACGCTTATGAAGAGTTACAATTAAATCAATTTTAGGTGGTACGAAGTTCACCGGGTCATCTAGTTGTAATATAATTTATAAATTGCTTTAAAAGCAATTTAAATTAAAGACATACTAAAGTGCGAGAAATAAATTAGGATAACCGCATATTTTTATCCTACTAAATAATATTATTAGAAACTCTATATTCTAAGTGCCAGGACGAGTTCCGCTGTCTACGGATAATGTCTTCATTGTTACCCGCCGCAAAAATTAAAGTCTATTATCGCGTTGCATGTTAAAACGGCTAATAATATTCATTGTACTGTCAGCGAGTGAGATTTTAGGTCACAAAGCAATTGTCCCTCAATTGGTAGTAACCCTGAGTAGTTCACTATCTTGATTGTAGCTTAATAATCGTAATTAATATGGAATTGCATTGAGATGAAACGACGCAAGATCGTAACGAGGAGCATTTCATAATTTATAGACTGATTCGATGCAGTGCGTGATAATATTAATAAACTGTTTACGTCAATCTCGCAAATTCTGTTCGATTCAAACTGAAGTAATAAATTAACCATGGCTGCTAATCGTTTCGTTTATACAAAAATAAACAAAACGATTAGCAGCCATGATGTTGATGCTCTTGTTAATGGGAATTGCATTTCGATTCTGTTTTGGTAATGGGAATTGCATGTCAGTTTAAAGAACTTTCATACAAAATGTATAGAAAAGACGCGACGCAAAACATAGAACTCCGTTCGGTCACTCCGGTCGTTCTACCTCCCTGGAGTGAGCGCAGAAGACTTGGACAAAACAATCCACCGTCAAGCTCCGCCACAAACCCGTAAGAGGCCAACGCCTTAACCGCGAGATAGCCAGGAGTGTTACCCAGCGGGTATATACTCACGCCCTTACTTCCAATTGCGACCAGATTACTCCAGTCTCTTGACTGGTTACGAGTTCGAGGTCGGTTGCGCGGTCCTCTTCCTTACGAAGCGGTGAAACGGTGTATACCGAATCTATCGCGGACCACGGTTTCCTTTGCCCGGCTGTTCACCCAGGTTCGGGTAGCCGATGGTCGTTTCAAGAGCAGTCGCCGTAAGGTCCGCAACCACCCCCGTTCTATAGGAAACAATACTGCTTCCAGACTCCCCGACTGTTAGGTAGAGTGCGGTCTGTGGGGTCAGCGAAACAGACTCACCTTCTCTCCGACGAAAACTCAGGCGCTTCTCCTGAAGGGACATCTTAAGCGGAACCCTGTCATCAGGATGAACGGTCGCCCGGTATCCTTCCCGGCCACCGTTCGATACCTGGGGGTGACGCTTACGGCTTCCCTTTCCTTTCTTTCGCACGCATAGATTACAGCCGAAAAATCCCGGGATCTATTCTTTGCGCTCCGCGGAGTGAGTCGGGCCGACTGGGGAATTCGTTTCCCGGCGGTCATGACTATCTATAAGGGCGTCTTCGTCCCGCGTGCGACTTATGCCGCACGCGCTTGGACGGAGTCTGCTGTTCCTGAGGCGACGCGTGTCGCGCTGCTGCGCGGACAGCGCATCCCTCTCGTGGCCCTGACCGAGGCGTACAGAACGACGTCCACTCTTGCGTTACCCGTCATCGCTGGCGTTCTGCCGATTGACCTGGAGATTCTGGAGCGTGCAGCGTTGTCGCGGTACCGCCGGGGCGAGCCGGTAGTCCTTCATGGCCTGTTGATCGACCCGGTGGCGCACCGAGCTGGGGAGTTTGCCCGCCTGATTCGGGTGGAGTCCTTGCGTGTCTGGCAGGCTAGATGGGACGCCGGGGGTACGGGCCGCCTCACCCATTGCTTTTTCCCGTCCGTCGCAGTGCGGATGGCAAATTCGTTTCTGCGGTTCGACCACCATACCACGCAGCTGGTTGGGGACCACGGAGAGTTCAGAGCCAAACTATTTGACTTTGGACTTGCCGATGACCCCAGGTGCGCCTGTGGGTATGGTCGCCAAACTGCGGAACACGTAATTTGGTCTTGCCCAATTCTAGCGGCTGCACGGGAGAAATTGATGGATGAAGTGGGCGCGTGCGTTGGGCGCTCTCCGATTTGGTACCCGGATCTGATCAGTTGTAGGAGCTGCTTCCAGTCGTTTGGCGAGTTTGTGGAGCACTGGGTGGCTTCTTGGGAAAGCATGAGGCCTCGGGATACCCCCCAGGGGGTACCCTCTTCCTTGGTGGCGTGATTCGGCGGCTACTTCCAGCCCGAAGTGCCCGTCTTTGTGTCCGTCTCTTTAACGCCCCGAGGGGCGTTTCGTTCTTTGCAGGATCCAGGGATTCCTCCCCCCCGTGGCTGCTCCGAGACCTGCCCATGGACCGTGCGCCTCCACCATCATCGTTTCTGGAGCGTCCTCTACCCCACTCACCGGCCCTAAATCTGTGATATTTGTTGTTTTTTTTTTCTATTGTTAATATGGTAAATTTAGTATTATTTTTGTAAATTTTTACTTTGTAAATATCTTTTATTATAAATAAATGGGTTCTCGGGGCGGTACGGGGGGGGTGGTTTACCCTATTTCACCCCCTGCGCGTTCTACCCTTCTGGTACGCGCAGGGTTGTCGTAGCACGACATCCCGGGCAGACAAGACGACCCTCGTCGTTATAACTGCCCGGGCGGTGGGCGGGGTTTGCTGCCCTCACCTATCGCCTTGAAACTCTTAACTGTTAGGTAGAGTGCACAGTCAATTGGCTTACGCCGCACGGTGCGCAGACCGTCCAGAAGCGCCAGAAGGTTGACTCCTAGAGGAAACTAGCCCTAAGGCCAGAGTCCTGCCCGGGCTCGCACTTCATGCGCGGAGGCCGCCGGATGGGTGTTGACCCGTGAGACCCTGGCCTGCGGGCCAGTTTCCCCCAGGAGTCAATCTTCTGGCGCTCCTGGACGGTTTGCGCACCGTCGGCCAATCGATTGCACATCCTGACTGACAGTCGGGGAAGTCTGGAAACAGTACTGTCTTACGGCGACTGCTCTTGAAACGACCAATTGGCTACACGATACCGGGTGAATAGCCGGGCAAAGGATATGCATGGTCTGTAATAGATTCGGTAGACCTCGAACCCATAACCAGTTGGGAGACCGGAGTAATCTGGTTGCAACTGGTAGTAAGGGCGGAAAGACTTTGGTCTCTTACGGGCGTGTGGCGTAACTAGACGGTGGACTCTTTCGTCGATCAATATCGTTAAAACTTTCTGAGGTGACGGGTTCACCCGTTGTAGTCGACAGCTCTAGTTGCATGCGATTGAATCGTGGATACTAAATTTTCAAAATAAAAATCTATTTAGTTTTAAAATGATATAAATTTATAACCATATCACTTTCAAACTATGTTTGTTACGAACTGTTTTTGATATATATATGCTAGCACCGGTTGGGTAGCAGGGTGGCGAATTACTGCATTTTTATCTCTTTATAATTTCAGAAAGGTCTACCAAAATACTTGAAATTTACTATTCCTATCGTATATTTTTCTCTGCAAATATAAATTAAGAATTTTCGGAGGAATGGTTTGATCTTACAAGATCAAGACTTTCTTTTTTGCTCGACTGTACGGTTTACTGACATACATATGACACACATATGGGTGCTGACGGCCAAAAATATATTTAATACAACTATTTCAACCTTTTGATTACATCCAAATTCCATATATTATAATAACGAAGCATTTATCTATTAGCTCTTCAATAATGAAAAAAATCAGCAATAATAAAAAATAAAAAACTCTTAATATATAATAGTAGTATAGGTACTAACAAATGGGTTAGTTTCAATAGCTGTTTTTAGCAGTTACGTGCTTATCAGCCACAGCAAATTGTTTCTAAATACGAAAATTCACTTTTTGTAACTGCAGTCGTGTTTTTCATTTTATTCATTATTGTTATTATTATTGTACGAATCTCTGCATTGATCAACAAATAAGTAGTGGTTGTAAAAAACGTACAGCAATAAGAATAAATAGGATAAAACGAATTTACCGCGTGAAGTTTGTAGCACCCGACGTATCGGCGACGTAGGAGCCGCTGTTGTCTAGGGTATACTAAAGTACCGTCAATCGTCATTCGTTGTTCTGCTGTTAGACAGCAAACTGCTGCTGTTACTCTGCAAATCATAACGATGTTGAGGCGACAGGGTCGGCGCCCGCGAATTTTGAAAAACTGTCTTGCACACAACACTCACTAAGCTGTGTCACGTCCTTGCGCTGGGCATTGAAAACATTTTAAGGAGAGGATTCCAATTAGTAAAGATCATGTAACTTACACGGTAAATTCGTTTTATCCTATTTATAATAATAATAAACTCTTTATTTGCACTTAATTGTTATACAAAAAGGCGAGCTTATTGCCACATGGCAATGTCTTACAACTAACCTAAACACAGTGGTACATGCGCGCATTGTGAAAATAAATATTATTACATAATATACAGACCGTCTGCATCATACAGACAACTGAGGAAATTTACAACTAATAATGCCCGAGGAGAGGAAATTGGAAGAGGAAAAGGAGAGAAAGGAAAGAACTGGTTACTTCTTAGAAAGGTAGTAATCCTTAAGGTGAGTCTTAAACGATGGACGTAAAGAAGGCGAGTTTCGTATGTTGGCTTCGAAATCGATCCAGAGTCTTGCACCATGGACACAGAAAGAATAGGAATAGAAATCACTATTATGACTCGGATTTTTTAATAAACTGTACGAGACCGTGGGAACTTAGTGGTTCAAAAAGCTCGTGGAGATAGGGTGGTGATAATTGGGGGAGTACACGATATAGGAGAGCAAGTATATGAACATTTCTTCTTTGGCGTACTGGCAACCACTTAAACAGTGCCCTATATTCGAACACGTGATCATACTTATGTAGACCGAAGATGAATCGTATGCATACATTATTCAAACGTTCAAGTTTGTTGAGCAGTTCCTCGAGATAAGCCACATCTGCATAAAGGAAAGGTAAGAGGAGAGTGATTTTTTGCAAGTGATTTTTTTGTGTCCATTGGAAGAAATCTTGTTTGCAGAGGGTGAAAACTAGAAAATACTTTACGACTCACCTCGTCCACGTGTGGTTGCCAGGAGAAATGTTCATCGATAATTTATAATATCAAACAACAGCGATAGTCTTCAATATCATATACATCAAAAAAAGGATCGATTAACTCTAAAATGTACGACACTATAGGGTAAAAGCGCTTGAGCGACTCGATTTTACCATTCATATAGCTACAAATTTGTAGTCGAGGAATTTAGAAATATTCCGACAGTTGTCTATATTAAAAATCGCGTGCATGCAAGAATTGGGCTGTTAAAGAATTATACAGTAAACCAGCCTCTCGCGCTAATGAAATCAAATTACAGATGCTAATGAAATTATCAATTATCGTTAATACTTTACCACCAATTAAAATAATACTTTCTCACCACTGCCACGCCACTTATACTGCAAACTGTAGTCTTCTAAACGATACTTAGGCTAATTATCAAGTGACCTAATTTCATTTAAATAGTATTCTGAGTGTTATAGATTAGTTTAGGACCTTCGGAATATTTATTATGAAGTGTTTTTTTTATAATATTAGAGATAAATGAATTACAATTAATATTATTGAAGTTTCAATTGTTGCAAAGTTGCAATTATGCGATTATAGAAGAAGGTCATTTGAGCTTGAAGAAATCTCTCAAAATGTTTGTAGATAACGTTGGCACAAAAACCGGATTGGGAATAGTTTTTTATATAGGCCAGTTCTCGTAATCGTCTTTTAGTGAATGGATTAATTTTAATTATTTTATGTTCGATATAATGTTATTTAATATATGTAAGTGTAATTGTGGCGAATCGCGCCAATAGTTTTTTCTCAAAATATTTAATTTGTTTTCAACGATAATTTATAGACACAAATTACGTCTATCGCAGATAGCGAAAATTAGCAACTCGGGATACTTTGTTAAAAATATTTTTTTATGTTAAATAATAAAATTAACAATTAAAAAACTTAAGGATCAGTTGGTCAATAATCCGTCCAAATTGTTTTGGCTAGCTAGATTCCATTTTAAATCAATGCAATGAAGTTGGCGGTAATTCCGCTTCCAACTGATTCCATATAATAGGTGAATACTAGGAGTAGCCAGTGTCGGATGTATACTTTTCTTAAATATAGGCCACTTGGCTTTGTGCCTCCCCTCCCCTGCCTATCTTAATCACTTGTATTTATTTACCTAGACCTTTTTTAGGCAACCATCAACTTTACGTATTTAGATTATTGGAAAGTTAAAATTTTAAAATAATAGTCAAAATAAAAATTGTAATGAAACAAGAATAAATTTATACGGTATTTTTATTGGCGAAATCATCTATAATATCATCATAGTTTATGGTGTTCATTATCTCTGCCTCTACATATAAAAGGGCCAAAGAGTTTGTAACTGACCTTAAGTCCATTACATGCGATCAACAAATGCATCGATTTCCAGTGAAATCCACAGACACAATTCAGCTATTATTTTGACTCGTGCAGCTATGAATCAGCACGATGAAACAATACTTTCACTCGGAATATTTTGGATTGCATCATTTCACGGCCTATATAAACCTGCGAAAAAGCAACCAAATTATCATTCCTCGAGTGGTCATCTCTCCAGATAGCGACGGCACACTTCGGTGTCCCGGCTTCTCGGTCACATATCGATATCATTCCCCGAGTGATCATATTCCCCCAAGGTTGCGACGGCATATTCGGCACTCTCTCTCACGAGTTAGGTCAACGAATCCGGCTCCTTGGTTTCCTTTCCTCATTCTCCCTGAGTCTCGAAGCATCAGTCTGTAATCCCACAGACTCGAGCCGTGCCCAGTACAAGATACTAGGAGCACACGTACAATCATAATCCGTATACTCGTAACCGCAGTCGGGCATCTTTACACTCGCGTCAACGTAAACTATTCGGTAAGCGTTATAACTGGCAATATTCAAACCTTCGGTCAATAAATTCCTTCTACTTCACATCAAAACCGCTTTTCAATACGGAGATAACTTGTAAGTTGATACCACCACCTCACACCGAACAACCTGGAGTCTTGTGAGGGGTGGTCCCTCACAAGTTGTTGTTCTTTAAATAATAAAGACCTCTGATAATTCTACACTCGTTTTAAATAAATAAACTCATTTTCTCCAGAACAGCTTGTGGCCGAAGTGCATAGCGCGATACAGAGAGCTATGTCCACGTTTGGGTAAACGTTGCAGAGAGAATGGTTCTTCACAAATGTTGAGAGATTGGGTAATGACGTTGATTCAGGTTTCTCTGCAGAATTCTTACGTCGCAAATGGGACTTATAGCATTTACCCAAATGAGATTTAACATTTAATAGATAGAAAACTCTATCCACGAGTGATTTGATTGAGTCTTACGTTCAAATCGCAAGAACTTGGCGGCTTCTACCATACCAAAGCGATCGCTCTCTGAAATTTGCCTCCCTTTTAAGTCTTCCGCCCCTACGCCGCGGCCTATACGGCAAATTCAAATTCTGCTTCTGCCGTTACTAGACTATGCCGATGTCGCATATTTGTATTTCACCGAAAACAGACTGGATAAACTTGAGCGCCTACAGAACGTTTGCATAAGGTACATATTCAATCTGAGGAAGTATGACCATGTTTCCGAGTACCGATCAAAATTGCAATGGCTTCGTATACGGGACCGGAGAAATTTGCATATCCTTTCACTTCTATATAATGTCCTACACAACCCTACATCTCCCTGCTACCTCAACGAGGCTTTTACCGGGTTAGGAAGTCATGGTCCCCCACTTCGTTCAAGTCAGAATAATATCCTACGTATCCCAAAACACAATACCACTTTTTTTTCCTACTCCTTCTCCGTACATGCAGCTCGACTGTGGAATCAGCTTCCTTTAACTATTCGAGGCGCTAGCTCGCTGTCCACCTTTAAGCAATCATTGAAAAAGCACTTCCTTTCACAATAAATATTAATCATAAATTCTAACCTTTCCGTTATCCCCTCCCTTTCCTTACCTTATTTTGGCAGTTTATTTATTTACTTATTTATTTATTCATTTATTTGTTATTATATCAAAATATGTATGTATATACATATACATACATATAATATGTCCAACTCAAAAATTTATTTATATATTTACTTTTTACTTTAGATACACACACTATGTTTATTATATGCTATAATTTCAAATTTAATTTTAAGCTATAATTTTGTTGCCTACTCTTCTTTTCACACCAGCATGTTGGTTGACTGGAAGATATTGCTGTAGTGTAGCAATAAGTCCGCCATTGTACCTTATTTTTATTGTGCAATAAAGAGATTTTCATTCATTCATTCATTCATTCAAATTGACCAATCCAGCACTGGGAGAAACTTCTTCTAAAACTAGTGTCTTTTATTTCAGGATTGTGGCTATGCATGACGACTATGTGACCAGGTTATTAATGAGTAACTCGGTTGTTGAAAATTTACAATATCCGTATGCGATAGAGCCTTCAAACGAGCGATGCTATAACCATAAAATCAATGCTATAACCAATCATTTTGCTGATATGTTTATCAAATCGCAATGCAGTATTAAAGTACTACTATACCTGAACATAAGTAATACTAACTCAATGACATAATAATCGATGACATCAATAAAGTAACTTAGAACGTAAAAAGAATACACATAGATACATCTACCGTTTACGTGAGTAAACCTGTTCATTTCAATAAACTTTAAATAAATTGCAGTTAATTGCGTTTTAATGCACTATCGCAACAAACATTATTATATAGTTTTCCTGCATTATTGCAAAGCGCGGGATAATCAATCGATAGTCGATAATATTGCCTCGATAACTGCATAAAAACGTATGAAGAAACTTATACAAACAGTAAACATACAAACATGAACTAATACAACTCATATAACAAAAGGAACTCGTACATCAGAGACTCATCATACAAATATTACAAACTACTCATACATACAAAATTCATACTACTAAAAATATATAATACAAACTACCCATACATACAAAACATCAGATATATAACTCATACAATAGAAACTCATACAAACATGAAGAAACAAATACGAAATAATAACAAATACAGTAGGTTATATAATTATATAACTTTATATTAGGTTTAATAATTATATTTTAATTTATGTAATTAATGTAGTAACTATATATAAACTTGGTCCTCGAGTTTCACTTAGAGAAAAATTCAAAGAGATAAATATTCTTACTGTTGCATCACAATATAAGAAAATCTGTTGTATGTCCACAAGAATATTGACAAGTTTAAAATAAAAAGCGACAATCATAATTTTAATACTAGACATAAGCATAACCTTGTTGTACGTGCTACTCGTCTCCACAAAATAAGCAATTCTTTTTTGGGACAATGTATAAGCTTGTATAACAAACTTCCTCATAATATTAGAGAACTATCTGTAAATAAGTTTAAAGCTACCATCAAAGCAAAATTGTATAAAAAAGCATACTATTCAATATCTGATTATGTAAATGACAAAACGGCTTGGGAGTAAGGCTTGGACGCATCATAAGAACATAAATTAAAAATAATATTTAATTGTGTCTATATGAATAAAGAACATTTTGATTTTGATTTTGATTTTTATATTACGGGATATTACTAACAACTATATTAACTAAGTAATAGCTAAATTGAACTTTAATTGAGTTCGAAATTCAAATTCGAATAAAGTTTAAGTCATGTTGTTACTTATTAAAAAAAGTTTTTTTATAAGCCTTTCTCTCGTTTAGTATTGCCCTTAAATTTTTCGACAGCAATATAAAAACTCTGTAAAAAATCTTAAACTTATTTTTTGCTGAATTTTAGTCAAAAACAAAACTTTTCAATTTGTGTACAATATTCTTCAACTCTTCGACTATAGGATTAACGAAATATATTTTTATTTTATATCTCTATATCGAATACTATGATCAAAAGAAAATCCTCTTCGGGCATTTTTACTGAAAATCGTCCATTGATTTTTCGCTACATATTGCGCTATGATGCTGTTTCCGTCGTACAAAATTGGCCTTTTTCTACCTATGCATGCGACTATATTGTAGATTTAGTTCCAGAAGTTAAAACTGATTTCTTACACCAATTTGCATATTGCCGTAACGTCTTTAAACTCCAGTCCCCGGATTCTGAAGCGACGATACGACACACGATTGTCGTCACGACGATATTTGCGATTCCGGCGACAATTTAATAGTCATTCAATCGTCAGAAATAAGGTTAGGACAGACGACAGCATATGAGGTGTCGTTTGCATGTCATTGCCATAGAAAATAGCTGATAAATGGCAGTTAAAATCCCCATTCAGCATTAAATATCGACTGTTCCCAACTAAGACGATTGAAAATTGAATATAGCGCCAAGAAATCACCCCCCGAACTTTGAAGCGACGATATGATTCACGTTTGTCGTCAGTCAACGATATTTGTGATTCTGAAATCGATTTGACAGCCCTTCAATAGTCAGGAATAAGGTTAGGACAGACGACAGCATATGAGGTGTCGTCTGCATGTCGTTGCAGAAATAGCAGTAAATATCCCCATTTAGCAATGATAACCGACTGTTCTTAACCCAGACGATTGAAACGATACGATACTCGATTGTCGTCACGACGATATTTGCGATTCTGGAGTCGATTTGACAGTCCTTCAAAAGTCAGAAGTAAGGTTAGGATAGACGACAGCACATGACGTGTCGTCTGCATGTCGTTGCTCTAGGAAATACCTGGGAAAAAGCAGTAAAAATCCCCATTTAGCAATAATTACCGACGATTCCATCCAAAACGATTGAATTTTGAATATAGCGCCGAGATATAAGGATATTCGATTTAATAAATAAAGGACGCGGTCCGAATCGCCATCAGCTCAAAACACTAAGCACGCTCAGAGCCCGGTCCGAATTGAGCATATGCCGCTTACCGCCAAACGGCCGACCCTGTCCAATTAGAACACGATATCGGGGTGAGGATCACTTGGGAAGTATCGAGTTCCGAGATTACCTGACGATTCTGAAACCGAATCGGTCAAGTCATCGGATCGAGACGCGTTGACGTATCGTATCGCCAATTCAGAATCCTAAGGCAGAACTCAGTATCTCTGAATAACTTATAAGTAAACATTCATCTAGTGATTTATATTTCTATATTTCTTAAATCCAGAAATCATTTATTACACTTTTTAAGCTATTGCATAGCTTTTATCGCGGGCCTAGGCCAGCGCGGCGACCGAATGAAGAAATTTCTAAACGAAAATTGATGATTTTAAACTGATAATTACGTCTAAACGAGTACTGCTTACGATTCGAAAAAAATATATGTTAAACAAGAACATTTTCCTAATATTCTTAGCCTTGAATATTTTAGATTTTGTTTATATTACATAGTGTAATTAATTTGTGAAATTAGGTCTAACCGAACACAAAAAAGACTACAACGCAAATACTATCTGGCGTATTATTATGAAACCTGCACTATTTTAAGATAATTTAATTATCTATCTTTTTATCTACGTTTTTTTTCGAATAATCCGTTTTTTTAGCTTTATTGAATAAAAAATTCGTGCGCGGCGCTCTATCGGAAGACGTTTAAATTATTCCGAATCATTTGCTACCGCAGCCGCAAATAATTCGGAATAATTTCAACGTTTTCCGATAGAGCGCAGTTATCTGATATCAGAAAAAATAAAATATATAAAATAAATAAATAATTATAACTGCATAGGTTGTTAAAAATTCTATGCAATAGCTTTACCGCGGCAGTCCCCGAGTGCCACACGTATTTTTTTTTATTCGATTCAAATTTGTATTAGTATTTTGGGTTTAAGTAAAATAATAAGTTATTAAACACAATATAATCATTTTTACACTAATTTTGAGCCGCATAATTCTTTCTATGAAGGTACTTAAAAAACTCACCATAAACGCTTTAATGATAGTACACTTTCTGCTTTAGTAGAATATCTCTACAGCCTACCCGATTAAAGGTAGAAATTATTACCTGTAGGTTTTGTTTTTTATTTGTAAATAAAGATTATAGTTTAATTATAGAATATAGTTTAATTGTGTGATGCAGAATTGTAATAAATATTTACGTTTAATTTCAAATACTTCGGCAAAGAGTTAATTGATTTTAAATACCAATGAGCATTTGTAAGAATACTAATATTAATCGCCATGTGCTTTCTGGAAAGTATATTTGAATTTGCAGACACATGGTGTGTTTTGGTATGTGAAGTAAACAAAATTTTCTAAATTTCAGAGGAGGGGATCAAAATACCCCGTATCCTCCCCCCTTGGATACGACCCTAGATAAAATGATATGAGAAAAATCATCACCAGCCATAAATATTATCATCAATAGATAGGCAGGTACATAATATTATATGATGATCAAAATATTACATGCGTTTAAGAATCAGTTAAAGAAAAAAACTTCCTCTTCAACGAAATGCAAGCCGTCTATCATATACTCGTATAAATCAATCCACTGGCTCAAAAAGAGAACAATTCAAAATGGCCAACGCTTAAGAAAGAGCATTTAAACATATTATTCTTTTAATACAAATCAGTTTCTGGGATTCAAATTTTTTAAATAATCACAGCAATGCCATTTTACAATCTGTTCGATTTGCTGCAATTATTTTTTTTATTTTATTTTAGGTAAACCATGATAATAAGGAGTTTCTGACTTATTGCCTGTTTGACCAAAATTATTATTATATTATGTTCCCCTGTTATAATGTTTTGTTTCCTTTTTTGAAAATTCCATAAATGGCATACTGCCCTCGTTGGACTATATTTAAGGTCTGTTAAAATATTTATTCCGTTTCCATTTAAATAAAATAGATTTGGCATTAGTAAAGAAATATGCATATTTATAAATAGAAAAAATAACTAACCATGAACAAAAGAATACGAGATGTTATATTAATTAAATACATAATAGTCAGAGATTTAAGATTTTCATTTGTAATGTTTTAAAGTCATACCGACGACGATTAAACTATAAGGGCCGGGCCATAAGATGCGGTGCCGCTGCGGCGTCCTACATACAAATATTCATGATATGTCACACGGCGCGTTCCGGCGCCGCACCGCACGCAAACCGGTAATATGCGCCGGAGCGGCACCGCTCAGTTGTTAAGTGCAGTCGAAGGAGGGTACATGCTTGCCTGTTTCATTTGTTTTCACGTATTTTTATTCATTTTTAATCGAAGTGCTTAAAATGAGTACCAACGAAGAAGATATTGGCATTGACTACCTTATTTCACAACTTCTACGTACAGTTACCTACAACACTATTCGCCCACTGCGGCGTTGTAGTAACGTTGCGGCGCCGCACCGTGCACTGTACGTGTGTACGCCCATACGGCGAAATTTTTGCGGTGCGGCGTAAGACACTATGGCTAACTTTAAAAACACGCGTCCAGTCGACAAACCAAATAACATTCAAAGAAAAAACTAAAATATTACGGCGCAAGTTTTCAATATATGTATCGGACATAATTACAAATGCTGGTTTAATAAAGAAAGAATATAGAAATAGAAATATTTTTATTGTCCGAAATTGTGGTGGTACATTTATGGTGATAATGCGTAAAACTATGTATCTCACAATTACCTGTTATTAAAACAGATTGACAAATTTACTTATCTTCTAAATTGACTTATCTGCTAATTATAATATCTTATTAAAAATGTAATTATTTCACTGGTTTAACATGAAAAAATCTAAACAGACCGGATAAGTAGAACTAACAGTAGAAGACAATTAGAAAAAATAATTCACCAATAATATAAAGAATAAAGAAAAAATCAAAAATCAAGGAATAATCAAAATTCCGCCTATAAATACGAAATGTATATAATTTAAAATGTAACAGTAGAAAACAATTAATAAAAAATAATTCACCAATAATATAAAAAATAATGACAAAAAATCAAAATCAAGGATAATCAAAAATCCGCCTATAAATACGAAATGTATATAATTGAAAATTTGTAATCTTCCTAATTGAATTATTGTAAAAACAAAATGAAAATGCATGCCTACAATATAATATTATGAGAAATATTCGTTTAATGTGTAAAAGCTTTTATCGATAAGCCATTTTTTCAACGCTGCGGTAAACCCTTTTCCTTTTATTTCTTTGATATTTGCAGGTAGGTGGTTATAGATTTTTATTGCATTGTATAACATTCCTTTTTAAAATAGAGTTAAATTGGGCTTGGGTGCTTGTAGCTCATGTTTATTTCGTGTGTTATAGCCGTGTTCAACATTGTTTGTTTTGAAATACTGATCGTGGTCCCTTATAAATTTGCAGGTTTCCAAGATGTATATCGATATAAACGTTAGCACAAACTCCTTTTTAAATAGTGGTTTGCAGCTGTCAGTCTTTGGAATTCCACATATTATTCGTAAGCATCGTTTTCGTACGATGAATATTTCCTCTGCATTTACCGAATTGCCCCAAAGCGTAATTCCATATTTTATGCAGGCGTAAATATATGCATAATATGCCATAAAGGCTATACAATGTCCTTATGTTATATGGACATTGAAAAAAAATTAATCAAAAAATGTTTCTCTTGACATATTGTTGCTGTTTCGAAGTTATAAACGTATCACGAGAATTTAACTGAAATTTAACATTATAAAGTTATCACGAGAATTTAACTGAGAAAAAATTACTTACTTCATATTTTCTGTATATAAACAAAATAAGTATACGTTGAATTGTGATTTTTCATGCTTCGTTTCTGCATATTATTTAAATAATATGAGCTTCGGTAATAACTCAAAATGTACTTTTTTATTATATATGACTATTATAACCGCTTGGGTAAACACTATAAATATAATGAGCACTCACTATTTATTTATTTATTTATTTATTTATTTAATGGTCCCTAACGAAAACTATTTTCATTGCTACATTACAAAAACGATAACCAATGACGATACATTAAATGACTGAACTCTTCGTAGCTATTCTTGTTCAGTTCCGCCCAACTGGAATAAACCCGTTCCAGGGCTAGCGTTTACAGAGGATTTTATATTCCCATAAGCAAAATATCAACAATAAATTACTTAATGCATAAAAACAATCTAAATAAAAATATATGCATCTACATAAAAATAAAATAAGTAAATTTAAATAAATAGTAACTATGTAATCAAATAATACCTTCGCGGTAAGAGTTTTATGCATACCGATAATATTTTAAAATATATATAAATTTTTGTATTGTATGCATACCAGTCGTCCTATGCGTCGTCTCAAATCACTGACGGGAATCACCACAATTTTTTGAAGTATTTTTTTTCAGGCTGTTTACGCTGAGTACATGGTTTTTGTGTACTTAGGGTTTTGTGTAGAACCCACGACCGGCCCTGTTCTACCTGACCCCTGAACAGAACTGAACTTCAATTGTGCTTGTGGCTTCTTTGCGGCACGAACTGTGCGCCCCACCCTGACACTAGCCAAGGAGAAGCAAGGTCAACCACCAGGCCTGGCGTCCAACGTTGTCGAAACGAATATTTATCGAAACGGTACAATAACTATTTCATTTACTAATTATTGTTAGCTTACGGGTTCCATTTCATTTATTAAAATTATTTGTGAGCTGACGGGTTGTTTAGTCATTCAAAAAAAATATTTAAATGTACGATTACATAAAATTTTAAAGGTCATTTAATATCATAAAAGGCAACGGTCGTTTGTCTGAACATGGAATCGAATACTATCGTTGTTTAAAATATTATATACCAAATAAAAACGGATTTTTCAGCGTACAGTTTTCGCAACACTGTCGAAACATCGGGTTGGAACTCGATGTTTTCCACGGGACAACTTAATTACACGCGGTAAATTCCGTTTTAAATATGAGCAATCATAAAACAAAGCCCCAAATAAGCGTCTATATGTCTGTAATTCTAATCACGCTAAACTCAAAAGTTTTTCGAATATAAAAGGGGCTAACTAATAGTAAGTTAAGGTTAAGTATATTAAAAACAGCAGTGCGTCTGGTTTTAAATGTTTTACCCGCCTCTTAGACGGCGATAAATTCAAGAACCGCTGGACAGATTCAAATTTAGTTCCACTGTTGGTTAGCTAATGGGCACCGTTAAAGTTTGGGAGCTAATGGGCCGAAGACTCATTCGTTCAGGATCGGTCATACTCACGGGTGACTACCCAACCGGCGGCCTCCACGCATGAAGTGCGAGCTCGGGTATGACTCTGGCCTGAGGGCTAGTTTCCCACAGGAGTCAATCTTCTGGCGCTCCTGGACATTTTGCGCGCTGTGCGGCGTCAGCCAATCGATTGTACATTCTGACTAACAGTCGGGGGAGTCTGGAAACAGTACTGTCTCCTATAGAGCGGGGGTAGTTGTTGACCTTATGGCGACTGTTCTTGAAACGACCATCGGCTACCCGATTCTGGGTGTGGAGCCGGGCAAAAATGCCGTGGTCCGCCATAGATTCGGTAGATACCGTTTCACCGTTACGCAAGGGAGAGGGCCGCGCAAGCGACCTCGAACTAGTAACCAATCGGGAGACCGGAGTAATCTGGTTGCAACTGAAAGTAAGGGCGCGAGTGTCGCCCCACTGGGTAACATACCTGGCTATCTCGCGGATAAGGCGTTGGCCTCTTAAGGTCATGTGGCGAAGCTTGACGGTGGACTGTCTTGTCCGCTCTTCGTCTTCTGCGCTCACCTCACGAAAGACACAACTATCAAATTTCGTTAAAACTTCGTGACGGGTTCGCCCGTTTTAGTTGACAGCTCGAGTTGTATACTATTATAGAAAAAAATAAAAACAAAATAATTCATTTTTTTTTTGGTTCTCCCAAAATAATCTATCAAAAGTTGCTTAGTTCGTCGTACTGATTAACCCACTACAAAGATGTCACTAATTAAAAACTCATCTTTTATAATCAGTGGTAATATTTACAGAATAGACCCCCACATCGAATCCGTCGTTACACACCTACGCTTTTCATATTTCCTTATTCAAAGGCGTATGATTTGTAACATTTTTTCTCCGGATGTTTTTCACGTTTGACATAATTTGCGCTACCTCGCATCGGAAACATTTTTTGCGTTTCTACGGAAAACCATTGACAATGCATCGGCGTTGCATTGTTGTTTTTATTCTAGCATTGTTGGTGTTATAGTTAGAGATTTTATTGGCTTTGATTTGACATCAATAATCGGAAATAGGTATAGAGAGCTGAAGAAAAGTCAGACAAAAGAAAAGAGGGAAAAATAGACTTGTATGTATACATCTATTTATTTTATTTTATTTGTAATTCCCAATAATCTGCCATAAAATGGACAAATTGTAAAATTTAAATCATAGACAAAAAAAAAATAGACAAAAATCTAGTACCAAAAAACTGATATGCCAATAGCTGTTGCCAGTGATCGTGCATTATTTTCACCTAACTAGGCTAAATATGTGTATGAACCTTTATAAAAACTAAATAAATAATAGAATATTTTAACATACAAAGAATGTATACACTAATAATTATAAATTATCCTTAATGAGAATTAAAGCAAATTTGAAAAAAATTATTACACCAGTCTCTGGTAGAAAAGGGCTTTATTTATTTAACCCCTAGAGCCCAAATCGGCCGATATCGGCCACAACACAATTCAGCGTGACGGCCTCGTTTTAAGTTAATTTGTTTTATTTTATTATGTTTTACTATGTTAATATGTCTTATTTTAATTATGGGTACAGTAGTTTGGCAGTAATTAATGTTTTAGTGAGACAGTGTCATAACCAATTTTTTTACTAATTTTTACTAAAATTTTACTCTCTTTCTACACTTTATCAAGTTGTCAATCGGCTGAGGGGCCGAGGCCTGAAGGGTTAAGAAGAGATCCTTGTCACATCGTCGAAGAGTCGGGTGCTACGAACCCCTGGTGGTAAAATCCATTTTTGTCTTATTGTTTAAAAAATCCGCGATAGCCTTTGGTTTACTTTTTATTAGCTGGACGAATTACAAGATTACCTCGAATCAAACCGTATGTGCGTTGTATAGTTACAAACTTATGATGAAATGCTTCATTACCAAATTTTTTGTAGGATTTCTAACGACATATGGAGCGAAGCATGCTGAACATAATGCTATAGGACAGGTAGACGACCTCAAAAATAAGGAAAAGATCATAGGTGAGCGATGTTTGAAATAAAGATGAAATGTTTGATTTAAGGTTTGAAATTATAAAACTCAATTGGAACTTGACTGGTTACATCATGAGAACGAACGGAGAAAAACGGACGAGAGGCATAATGGAATGGTATGCTAGAAATAGGAAAAGTCAAAAACGATGTCCAATCAAAATATGGGAAGATGACTTACCAAAGGTATGGAGAAGGTTAGCTCGGGACAGAAAAGAATGGAAGAAAATGAGGGAGACCTATGTCGAAGACAACCTGGTCAACAAACTGGCTGCTGAAGAATATGATACCTTTATAAAATCGAAGACTATCGCGGTTGTTTGACATTATAAATAGGATAGAAAACGAATTTACCGCGTGAAATTTGTAGCACCCGACGTTTCGGTGACGTTGCAGCCGCCGTTGTCCAGGGTAGACTCCCCTGTCTACCCTGGACAACGGCGGCTGCAACGTCACCGAAACGTCGGGTGCTACAAATTTCACACGGTAAATTCGTTTTCTATCCTATTTATAATGATACCTTATATCAAAATTAGATTAAAAATATTATTGCTTTATAAGTAAGTAGCACAAGGCAAAACTGTACAATACGGCCATTGAATAAAGGCTTGTATTCATATTTATTTATTTATTTTAAGGAAAACCAACAGCTAATTATAATTTAACAAAAATAGGAGTAGGATAACAGAGAGACAATTAAAGGTTTTCACGTTTAACCTTTGGCTACGTAACGACCAAATTGGGTTGCACATCAGAACACCGTTGAATATTGGCGGCTTGCTCCCAGAGCGCACAGTAATGTTATTTTCTAATTCGAACACATCCTAAAATCCATACCAAATATCTTATTATTACCATAGATACATAGACAGCCGCTAAAATAATTTCGCGGATATTTCTGGTAAAATTCCATTGTCAAACATATTTTTTTTTTCGACAAATCATCAAAATTTTTATTGGTATTTATGAGCTAATATCTAAATATTTTTGTATGTAAATAAGCAAAACCAAATATTATCTTTGATAGAGAATCTAATAAAGATTACGATAGTATTTACAATTCCTAAATAGGCTTCCGTATTTTTCCGTAAGACAAGTACAAGTTAGAAATGCCGAGTTTTTTTCACTTTTTGGATTTTCTCATATTTATTCATAGTTATCTAATTGTTTTACAAAATGAGATTTCAATATTCTAAATACGAAATTTCAATGCGATCATTACACAGTTATTCTTTTTATGATTTCTATAGTAGTTTCATAGTTATCTTACTTCTTGTCGAGCGCGGCGATTTTGCAAGAAATTCCAATAAATTGCCGCAGTCTGCCATGAACTGGCGCTACTCGAAGCGCTAAGTAACGTTGTAGAAACATATGTGACCTTTCAAATAAAGCTATCGATTAAAAATACATCAAAAATTATTCAACAATTAATGATAAAGAATTCACTGTTGCGCTGCTGCTAGCTGAGTTAATACTCGTACAGAATAGATCAAAGTCAAAGCGTTTAAGCAAATCATTAAAATTGTCACTTGTTCGCCACATGATATTATTACTATTATGTTTTAATATTGAAAGATTTGAAGCTAAAGCATGATATCCTATTCAAAGTCTTCACACGAATGTAAAAAGCAAATTTCTAAAAGTTTTAAAAATAACGATAGCATTAATTGCCATTTGGTGTCTCAAGATGCACGGAATGACGCGCGCCTATCCACAGGTGCCGGATGGGCGTGCGCTGAGACATGCGCTGTCGTTCGACTAGTTTTGAAGCATGCGCTATTGCATGCGCTTTGGTATTACATGCATGCGCCAGAAGAAAGCGCAAGATGAAACAAAAAGCACACGAGTGGGAACATCCCTTTACAGCCAACCCTACTATGACTTGTTTACTATGATGTGTGTAAGTGGTGTGTCTTGTTATTGCATTCGATCGACAACTTGCGGTGTCAACTACAACAGGCGAGCCCGTCACCACGGGACGTTTTAACGATTTTCTCGTTCTATCGCCCTGCAGTGAACGTAGAAGACTTTGGACAGAACAAATCCAACGTCCAGCTACGTCACAACCCGCAAGAAGCCAACGCCTTACCGCGAGATAGCCAGAGTTACCTGGCGGGCCGACTCTCGCGCCCTTGCTTCCAATTGTGACCAGATTTCTCCGGTCTCTCGATTGGTTCCGAGTTCGAGGTCGCTTGCGCGGTCCTCTCCCTTACTAAGCGGTGAAACGGTGAACCGTATCTGTCGCGGACCAAGGCGTCCTTTGCCCGACTCTGAATCGGGGTCGGATGGCCAATGGTCATTTCCAGAGCAGTCGCCGTAAGGTAGACAACCACCCCCGCTCTATAGGAAACAATACAGTTTCCAGACTCCCCCGATTGTTAGTCGGAGAGCACAATCGATTGGCTTGCGCCGCTCGGTGCGCAGACCGTCCAGGAGCGCCAGAGGTTTGATTCCCAGGGGAGACTGGTTGACCCAGTATCCTACCCAGGCTCGCACCCCATGCGTGGAGGCCATCGGATGGGTGTTGACCCGTGAGTATGACCGACCCTGAACACATGGGTCATCGTGGCCACCTCATCATGGGCCCATTAGCTGCATTCGATCGACAGAATTGAAAATGCAATTCCATTAAATTAATCCCATCGAAAAATGGTAATTCAGCCGGGAATCGAACCCTTATAATGTAAGATCAGGCCACCTAAACACTATGCCACCGGGCCGTGTCACTTGTTTATATATTACTTCAGGTCTTTGTCTACCTTGCCCATTTATTGAAACCATAATCATTTGTATTATGTAATATCACCCTCACTAGAAGTGGTCTTTTCCTGAACCTAGTTAAAGATGTTAAAATTCATTTCCGTACTGCTACACTTTATAAATTGATTTTTTTCGTATAATACGTACCAGGTTGCCACGATTGCCTATTATATATCCCTACGCGCCCTTGGAGTATTTTTTACAAAAGAAAATACGCCCTATGTCTGTTATATACAAGGCTATTCGTAAAATGACATTGAATAAATTCTAGGTCGATTTATACATCTACATATACTAATATTATAAAGAAGTAAAGTTTGTGACGTTGTAGGAAGTAATCTCTCGATCTACTGAACCGATTTTGAAAATTCTTTTACCAATTAAAGGCCACGTTATTTGTGAGTGTCATAGGTATTAATCCGAAAAATGATAAGACTTTTTCGTGGTAGTCGGATTTGCAAAGTAATTCGGAGAATAAGCGGTCGAAAGAAAAGGTTTCTAACTAACGCTGCCTTAACGATGAGAGATATATGATTAAGTTCTAAAGAAAAGTTGTAGAGCTCGATAATGCCTACAAAAAAGTCAGCGACAGCATATGTCTAACTTTTATATTTAAGTCACAAAAAGTAGTATTTTTTATTAAAAAAAATAATTTAAATCGTTAGGTCATATTTATTGGTCATATTATCAACAATTATGAATTCTTATGAAAATAAGTAAATTTATCGTCTCAAGTGTTTAAAACAAGAGACTTTTCCCTTTTACTGCATATAATTTCCCTTTTACTGCATAAATGGTTAAAGAGATGAGACACTCACAAATAAGACACTCACAAGAAGACACTCAGAAATAACGGTAATATATTCAAATTGGCATGCAAATACATACATTCATATGCAGTAGAAATATAACCCTTGTTTGGTAGTCATAGGGAAGGAATAAATCATAGCACTCAGTACTAACCGAACCACTCTTATAATTTCATCACAAGTAAAAAGTTCTACCGCCCAACGAAGTGGGCACAGGTCAGCTAGTAATTGAATATACCATTATTGATTTTTATTTCATTTAATTTAATTCGTAATTCACAAAAAACAGCTAAATGATTAAAATGTACCATTAAAATAACATACACCAGAATCCAGTAGCAGTAGCAATTCATTTATTCAAGAAATAATTACTATAAAACATTGATGTTTTACAAAAATAAGCAGACATCATGATATGCCCCAAAACTGTTGCCAATGATTCTATTTTAATGTCACCTAACTAAGCTATAGCCTGTTTAAGGGGGACATTAAAATTTGTGTAAATATCTATATAACATATATAAAATCAAAGTAAAAAAGAAGATAATAAATTTTAAAACAGAGTAAAATTGAATAGATAAAATTATTAACCATAATTATAAATAAAAATGTTTTATTTATTTATATTTATTTATTTATATAAGTAATGCAAATATTAAAAATAATAGTAAACAATAATGCTTACAAAATTGAATCAAAAGCAGAAAAAAGAATACATCGCATAGTCTAGTGGCAACGTCACCTAACTAGGCCGGGACCTGTTCTAAGGTAAACATTTATTTTTTAATGTGCTTGCAACAATACCTTGTTTATAAAAATGGCATATATTCCATGTATGCACAAAATAATAGAATTGCAAAACCATATTAAAAATTACTAAATACTTAAATTAAACATTTAAATGAAAGATGTACAACTAAATGATATTTAAATAATCATTTTTGCTAAACTAAATAAATTAGGATAACTGGTCAATTAAATATTTTAAATTGTTTAGTTAAAAAAATAAATATATATTGAGCAAACAAGCATAAAAAAATAAAAAAAACCATTTTCAAATGTATGCTTCAAAGAAGGAATTCGAGAGGGGTGCCGAAAAAAAGAGAAATTACTGATTGCCTATATTTTATTTATTTGTGTATTTTTATTTTTTTTAATTATCCAATACAATACAATTGATTTTGGAAAAAAAAATAACAAAAGTACAAATAATAATATTTGCGAAGCAGATTAAATTACGTTTGTGTGGATTTTATCACCCCACTAGATTGTATATCTGTTCTGGGGTGATAGTATTTAAGACATAGTGGCTTCACTTTTTATTTTTTTTCATTCATTCATTCCGATCGTTCATTTATTCTTAAAACTTTTAGTGTTAATATAATATATAAATGTGTATGTTAATAAAGAACTAATATTAAATAAAGAAAATGAAAATATTTAAGCTTATAGATAAGTAAAATAAATCCATATATAGAAAAATAAATAACTAAATTGACCAATAAATTAAGTACCCTAAAAAGGATTCTTACTATGCACATATAAAATTGTAAATCTAATTTTATAAAGACAATTTCACAAAATTTCAATTAAATATGGGCAAACGGACGAGGACTCATCTATAAACATGTATGTAGTCGTAACGTTCCTCTTGATAGCAGTAACGGCAGGTAGGTACAGCACGTCCAAGAAAATGCTGTGCGAATTCTCATAATGAATTATGATAATTTTCCATACATAATTATAATTTATCATCGTGCGTGATCCTAAGAAAGTAGGCCGACTATACACATAAGAGAATAGGAAACTGCAACTAATTTTACTTTTACAAATAGGATACAGAGAATTTACCTCGTGAAGTTTGTAGCACCTGATATTCCGCCGATTTTAAAAATACGTCTCTGTTGTCCACAAAGTATTTACATTCACTCCATGATAGACAGAATTGCGAGATGTCGTTATAACTCCCTGGGGTGGCGGGTTCGTCTGTAGAAATTGACACACCTGAATCTTATTCTATAAAACTATTACTTGAACCTAGCCATTTTTATATGAATTTTATAGACATACAGTATTCAGTATTCAGTATTCAATTTATTTCTTCAGAATATACAATAAAAGCATGAATTATGAATTAAAGCTAATTATCGCATATTAGAATTCGTCAGTTTAAATGTAGATATAAAACGATTAAAGCATAAATATTAATTCAACAATAGCGTTGACTAAAGTCGGCTTTACACGGCAGACAAATAAAAAAAATAAAAAAATTAAAAAAAATAGAGCTGAATCCATGTACATGAGTATACATATAAAATAGATTATTATAAGAATATTAATAGTCATCAAGCACTTTATACAAAAAATAATCACACAATAGGAAGTATCAAAACAAAATTGGAAAAAACAACGTATGTATATGATCAGGTATGTTACATTACACATAGAAATAAATCTAATAATTAGAGGAATTGTTATAATATTTTCGTGCTCAAGATAATTTTTCATTGAATGTATGTATTTTTTACACGACTGCCCGACAAAAGTGTAATGTGTTCAAGGATCATCTATGCATATTTTCCGTTTCTTTATTTCACCACTAGCTGACCCGTGCCCACTTCGTTGGGCGGTAAAACTTTTTACTTGTGACGTAATTATGTGTGTGGTTTGGTTAGTACTGAGTGCTATGATTTATTTACTGACTGCCAAAAGAAGGGTTATATTTTTACTGCATATGTATGTATGTATTTGCATGCCAAATTGACTATAATATAGGTAATATTATTACCGTTATTTGTGAGTGTCTTCTTGTATCTTATTTGTGAGTGTCTTATCTCTTCAACCATTTATGCAGCAAAAGGGAAATTATATGCAGTAAAAGGAAAAAGTCTTTTGTTTTAAACATTTGAGACGATAAATTGACTTATTTTGATATGAATTCATAATTGTTGATAATATGACCAATAAACATGACCTAACAATTTTTTTATTTTTTTTTAATATAAAAAATACTTTTTGTGACTAAATAAAAAATTTTGACATTATCAAGCTCTACTACTTTCTCTAGAAGTTAATCATATATCTCTCATCGTTAAAGCAGCGTTAGTTAGAAACGTTTTCGTTCGACCGTTTTTTTAGACTTACTTTGGAAATCCGACTACCACGAAAAAGTCTTTTCATTATTCGGATTAATATATAGCCTATAATACTCAGAAATAACGTGGCTTTCTATTGGTAAAAGAATTTTCAAAATCGGTTCAGTAGATCCAGAGATTACTTCCTACAGCGTCACAAACTTTACCTCTTTATAATGTTAGTATAGATAACTTCTAAAAGCTTGGACCGGTTTAGAAGTGTGTGGTATTGTTAGAACCTTTATGTCATACCGAGTGGCATAGGGTACAACTCTCCAAATGTTAAGGAGGTAATTGTCTAAATATCCAAATGTCCGAATGTCAATAAATTAACATGAATATATCGAGTTTAGTGTCAAATGAAAGATCTGATTATGTACATTCCGGAAAATACACCTATCTATTTAGATAAATACAATAATTAAAAATATTTCATAAAAAAAACCTTAATACAAAATTATTATAAATGCAATAGATCACTTTCTGTAACGGCAGTCGCTTTTGTATTCTTTTTAATAAACTTACTTGTTTGATTTTAAAACAAAAAAGGATTCTATTTCATAGCAAAATCTTTAATATGCCGTATAGACTGCATTTTTGATTTGTGATTTCCTATTTAAAATACAAAGAAAAATACCCCCCCCCCCTCCACCCCCTTCCAACCCCCACCCCCACCCACCCCCCCCCCCCCCCCCCCTCCGCCCCAAAAATAGTGTGCCCACCTCATTTCCAAATCCTGGGCACGTCTATTGCAGCCTAAGCAGCTTATATATTAATATTCATATTCATATTCATTTTATTAGTATACTGGTATACAAGTCAGATACAGTTTAGCAAACATTCATACATTAGCAAACAAACATTTTTTTTATCGTATAGGAAAGATAAAATAAACAAAACAAAACGAAGACAAAAAACACAAGAATAATATAATACGAAGAAATACAAGGCAAAATGCAAAGAGATCATTAAATACTTTTAGACTTCACTCGAGTAATATTCCTCCAGTGAGTAAAACGCCTTATCTGTAAGGTATCTTTTAAGGCGTCTCTTAAACACGTCATGAGATTGCGCCTGCCTAATGTGCTCGCTGAGTTTGTTGTAAACCGCTGGGTCGGCGATATAGGCTAGCCTCTCCGACTTGGATAATGCATGACTTACCGAACGTAGCATGCTACGGGATCTTGTTGGATAGTGATGATGCACACCATTCTCTTCAAAATCGGCTAGATTTCTGCGAACGAACAGCGCTACTTCCATTATATAAATGGACGGCAGCGTCATGATGCAGAGATCTCTAAACAGAGGCCTAGCTGGCGTATCAAGCGCCACACGCGCTATTGTGCGGACAGCACGCTTCTGCATAACGAAAGCATCTGCATCATGTTGAATATGAATATTACTTTGTACTGCCACTTCTCATCCACGTCAACCACTTTCGCATGATTGAATCATATTCCGTATATAGAATTCAAGCATAGCTAATTCCACAACTCGCCGAGCGACATTTTTTGTATAACGAAACAAATCGAGGCGTCTCTAGGAAATTCAAGTAGTGCAACTATAGCGTTGGCCCCATTATTACGGTGAACAGTGAACTCTTTCGTGGAAACGTTTGATGAGCATGTGAATAGAGGGTCAATGCGCTTACTTGCTCATGCTCTACGGTTATAATGGTTTTCACGATTCACACTTGCCTTGACCGATAGCGTCCAAACCATCATTAACTAGCGAGCCGGACGCAATGAACGTAAACGATCGTAAACACTAGGGTGATAGCACTGTGACATTTTACACTACGTAATTTTAGTCTAATCAAAGAATTATAGAAAAATCCTAATGATAAGGTGCATTATAATTCCGTGCAGCTTATGCCTGATGACCTGCTTGTACATATTTCTTAGGTCGGACCAACTGACGGCTAAGCTCCCATACGATAGCCTCGTCGAAGGAAGGTCCGCTGTAAACTCTGCATGCGGCTTCAACCTGCAAACGTAGACAGTTGGGATCAGAGATGCAGAACCGTAGGAGCACGGGAACTGGGCGGTTTGCGTAACAGGCTGTGTCAGCCACGCTTGCATGATCCAGCGAATAACTGGAGCGTCTGGAAACTTACGTTTCCTAAGAATCTGGGGTAACTGTTGAGCTAGCCTCTCCTGAGATACGAGCCGTTGGTTATCCGATACCGTGTGAGATTGATTGTCAAAGGGCGCCACGAATCCGCGCTAAATTCGATATATGAATTACCGCTAACTGATAACTAGTAGAGACCGCACAAGAGACATCGAAACTGTGACCAGACTGAAGGATAGAGAAATCCGTTGAAATCTGAAAGTAAGAGCGCGAGGCAGAATGCTGGTTTGCACTTCCTAGTACTTACCTCGCGGTAAGGCGTCAAAACTCCCACGGGTTGTTAGCGTAGTTTGACTTTGGATTCTGTTGTCCATCGAGGCTTTACGCTCGCCATATGGGAGAAAGAATTACACGATGTCGTTATAACTCCCTGGAGTGGCAGATTCGCACATAGTAACTAACATTCCTCAATTACGTAATAATACTCTAGTAAAAGAATTATATAAAATTCCAGTCAAAGAAACAATTTCGCGTAGGTGCCCGGTAAGACATAATACATAAATCAACAAAAGTCCTCATAAATGATAATGGGCCAAAATGTATGGGCGCTGGGCCACCCGCCTCTCCAATAACAATAACTTATTTACCATTGGAAAGACCATTTATCCAGAATATTTTTATACTACTACAACTTTCCTCAATTATGCCCCGTTTCGGAGTTTTAAAATTCGGAATGTTCTAAATATGGCTAATTACACGAAAACCCCTGTGCCAAATATTTAATTAAAATATCATGAAATATATGAAGATCACTGGGCACGCCATGTTACCAGCTAACCTTAGCGTCAGGAAACAGAGCTAGAATGAAATCATAAAACACATTGCAGAGTTCAAACAACATATCCCAGTATTTCCCTACTTATACTGCTGACAAAGTCAATTCAATTCAATTCAATTCTTTATTGAGAAACCACACAGTATTACAGTAATAATATTTTTTTAAATGTATGCAGATTTACAACAAATAAAACCGGTTACGGATTTCAATAAAATTACATAAATTACGATTTTTTTAACTACTTAATAAAACTAATGTACCTTCAATTTATTTTTTTTCAATTTTAGAACTACATAGAGTATGCAGGGTGTGTGTATGTGTTTGTGGGAGTGTGTTGAGCGTGTAAGTGTGGAGTGTGAGCGGGTATGATATTAGTAATGGCGTATATAAAATATAATAATAATAATAATAATAATCAATAAAAATAGCTAAAAACCAAGTCAGCTTATTGTATCGGTTAGGGTTTGATTTACGGAGTATTTGTAAGTGATTATGGAATTATTAAACATATCAATACCATTTAAATGGGTATTATAAAGCTCACAGCAGCGTGTGAGTACTCCATTCCTTGATGCATTAGTTTTAAAGCGCGGCAATCGAAACAGGTCAAATTGGCGTGTGGTCCTCATTGGGGCGTTAATATTGATCGCCCTCACCAGGTCAGAGCAATCGAATATACCGTTCATTATTTTATAGAGGCACAGAGCATCATTCAAGTTGCGCCGATAACATAGCGAATTTATTTTAAACAGTAAGGCCGCCTCATTAGTAGTATTGCAATAACTTTTCGTCTTGAAATTTAAGTATCGAACGAACTTATTTTGGATATTTTGCAGTCTGTTAATGTGGACCTGATAAAAGCGAAGTCGAGCATTCTTAGGAATATTTTATACTTACACAGCGTAAGTAGTTTATCGTTGCGGGTATTCTGCGACGGTTTTGGTTTAATAGTTATAACAATACAACGCCTGGATTTGTTAGGTGCCCTAAGGGATATAGGCCTATTATATAAAGCCATATATAATAGGATATACCTCAGAAACGGCTCATAATTGAGATCAGTCGTTATAGTAATACATGTTCTACATAAAGAGATATTTCCTTTGGTATGTTTAATAATGGATAGTTGGTTTTGCATGATGAGATGTGGGAATTAAATGAGTCTCTTTTGAAGCGGGCAGGTGCTCTCAGCTCAATATTATTTAAGTTATAGAGACTATTTATTTCAGAATGGACAATTTTGTATATGATATATATCTGATACTTTTCGCCGACTTTCTATCATCTCCAAACAGTAATATGAATTCCTCGGAATATAATTTGACCACGGCAACGAAGCTAAAATAAAAATGTCGAACGATTCATTTTTGGATTCGCTCAGTTCTTTCTTTATACCTTGTTTATATAGGGTATTAGTTTGCTTAACTTTACTACGTTTTGGTAGCTAGGATTATACTACTAAACGCAAGGTGTACACATTGACTGACTCATAACATTGACTAATCATCTTTTACGTTCAGTAACCCAATAACGGCTTTCTAAGCACGCCTTTACGGTATCCGATCTTAAAATAAAATAATAATATTTTAATTACCGAATTTTTAAATCGTAGCTCTTATAATTTCAAAATAATTTACATGACAATAACAATTTTTTATTTAGTATTAAGATTCAATACGTAATATATACGCGCTTTAGGGGTTCAAATAGACTAATAGATGGCATTATAATCTCTCCTCATTATTTCTGTTATGTAATCAGCCTATGTAAAATGCGATAGATGGCATTAATAATTGAATGTTTTTACTGTTATCATTGGTTAAATTATTGGGATTACATAATCAATCATTTTTTTATAAAAAAAAATATTCATTGTCAATGTTGTAATAGTTAGCCAAATAAATTGCTATTATTTTCGCCACCAACGCTACCAATGCCACCGGCATTTCGCCGTCTAAAAGGGATGCCAAAATGTACTATAGAGCTGATCATTATAATCAATGCGTATATGCATCATATTGAGAGTACCAAATGCTGCCAGTGTCCCAAATGCTGCAAATACTGACAGACTACGAACGTCATCTAAGTACGGTGTCTTGAGAGAGTTGGTGACTTTAAATTAGTTAAAATGGACAGCTTAAATGGTTAACTCTTAGGCTACTATGTCCTCGTCCTGCGATTGCTTCTATTTGTTTATAAGACTGTACAAGGAATACTATATACACTAGCGATTCGTGTTACTTGTGACCTAGCCATTTGCACGAAGTTTCCACGACCTCTGTTAAACATTTTTATTTATTAAATATTAATAAGCAAGTTGTTGCAGTTGGTCTTGTCCATCATTTATTTAATACTGGTAGTATCAGTTCCATTTTTGGTTTAGAAGCAATGGTCTCTACAACATCGCGATAAATATTCCTCTTCCAGAGTTCTCTAAAAATATTGTTATGCACATACCACAATAAAATACATATAGTTTCTCACCTGTTTGGTATACAGGTTAGCTTAAGGGAGGCACCTGGTTTAGAAGGGCAAAAAATACTGGCAAAAGTACAAAAAGTACTGGCAAGACTGGCAAAAGTACAGAAGAGCTACTTATACCTTAGCATTAAATTCTACAATTTACTCCCTACCACTATCAAACAACTGGAGGAAAAACAATTAAAAAATATATATTAAGGAGATGCTGATAGGCCAACCTTTCTATAATCTGACCGAATTCGAGGGCTATGACTTTGCAAATATTGTACCAATTTGAATGATAATTATTATTCAAGGGCGAATTGGATTCATCTGTAATGCCCTTGAATAGTATTTGAAACTAATAAATAAATAAATAAAATAAATATGTACTTTTAGTATTTAAATGTAAGGTTTAGCTTTATTTTGATTATTTAACAATTTACTTACTACTTTGGATGTTACTATGTACAGTTTTTAGTACTTATATATTCGATTTATTGACTATTTCAATTGCTAGGCTTCTGCTTTGATTATTCAACTTTTTAACTGACTATTTTAATTATTGTGTGTTTAGTAGGTAGCCATTTGAATTATTGACTATTTTATTAAATAAGCCTTCAATTTGTTTTGTAATACGATTCTACGACGAATAACTTTAAGTAGGTTCCAAAGTTTCTTAGATACTATTTTTTTTTTAAATTAATATATGTATGTTAAGTAAAGATTAAAGTAGTAATGATACTTACTGCTTAAAACACAAATATTTTGACACGTCCAAGAGTGGTTTTTAGCCGCCAATTGGACACGAGGTAAATGTAATGTAATGTACATGTCTTTCATGTTTTGATTAAACTAAAAGTTGAAATCTGATCATGGTTTTTTATATCAGTTTGATTAACATTTGAAAGACAAAAATATGTTTTGTAATAGTAAACTATATGTATGTGTGTGCGTGTGTACCTGTACCCAACGAATCTCAGAAGCAACGCGACCAATCAAGACCAAGACCTACTTTTTAAAAATCATCCTAATGCCGAAATTCACAAAGTCGAAGAGGCATCGGCCATTTTGTTAAAAAATAACGGACTTTTTAATATTTATAATTCTTCAGGCTTTTCTCGCTCTTGGTAGGCGTTGGTTAACCTTTGATAACCGAATCAATCAATAATTATTATTATTATTATTAAACTAATTATTATTTTTTTAATTGTAGGAAATTCACAAGTTTTAGTATGTCTATTCTCGAAAATACTGGAAAAGTTAATTGCGTATGACATGATACAATTGTCTGACAAAAAACAATGGACAAGTATTTCCTTCTTCCTTTCACGAGCAAGCTCGAGCGCCAAGGACTTTGACTTGTCAACGACCGTAGTCGAGTAATCGGGAGGTGGGAAGGTAGCTTCGATACAATCGAATACAATCGATACTAAGATATATATTTATCATAATTAAATATAATATCGTAATATCCTATATGTATAGCCCAAGCTAATGATGTTTTTCTCAACGGTTTTATATGTACTTTTAGGTGCTGAATCCGATTTTCAATATTGTTATCGTGCAACATATTCAGTATTCAGTATTCAGTTTATTTATTCAAAATATACAATAACAGCATGAATTAGGAATTAAAGCTAATTATCGCATATTAGAATTCGTCAGTTTATATGTAGATATAAAACTATTTAAGCATAAATATTAATTCAACAATAGCATTGACTAAAGTCGGCTTTACACGACAGACAAATATTTAAAAAAAAAAAAAAATAGAGCTGAATCCATGTACATGAGTATACATATAAAATAGATTATTATTATAAGAATATTAATAGTCATCAAGCACTTTATACAAAAAATAATCACACAATTGGAAGTATCGAAACAAAATTGGAAAAAAACAACGTATGTATATGATCAGGTATGTTACATTACACATTGTAATCTACATATTAAATATTAAATTCATAATATTATAATTAAATAATAAAAACTAAAATGAGGTACCTGAAAGTTACATATTAATGTTATTCCCATTTCAAAGAATTGGCATGCTCAAAAAAATCACCCAGCTTATAGAAAGCATGTGTGGATTGCAGCTTTTGTTTTATAAATCTTTTAAACGCCTTTGTTTCCATCTTCCTTGTGGAGAGTGGTAGCTGGTTAAAGAGCTTATAGCTCAAATATCCAAAGGACTTTTGTGTCTGCGTAAGGCGTACTTTAGGCAGGATAACGTCATCACGTCTGCGTGTATTGTGGGAGTGCATATTCCCGTTTACCTCTTGTTCGTTAATATTTGATTTAGCATATAGTAGACATTGTAAAATATATTCAGACGTAAAAGTCAGTATTTTGTACTTAAGAAAATATGGTTCGCAGTGCGTGTCACGGGATACTCCTGCAATTGCTCTCAATGCACTTTTCTGTAAAATGAAAACCCTAGAACTGTCTGTGGCATTCCCCCATATCAGTATACCATAAGTCATTTTAGAATGGAAACAGGCATGATACGCAGTTATTGCAGCGATTTCACCAGCTAAGAATTTAATCTTTTTTATTGCATATATTGCCGAAGAAAGCGCACTACATAGTTCATTAATATGGATGTTCCAGCTAAGATGATGATCGATCATGATACCTAGGAACTTTGTCGATTTGCTTAATTCTAGAGTACTGTTGTTTAGAGTTATATTGAATGGTATAGCAGACGATTTATATTTTGAGGAGAAGTGCATAGTTACGGTTTTTTTTTGCATTAAGCAAATTTTTTTTTGCATAGTGAGTTGACTTCAGATATCGCGGAAAACCTCATTTATTTGCCCTTATTTTAGATTTTAGTTTATAACTCAGCATTAAAAAAAAAAATAAGTACAAAAAAACAACCTAACGATTTAACACAACAGCACCGGGATGACATAACGATTCTAACAATACCACACACTTTAAACTCGGTTTAAACGTTCAGAAGTTATGGGGGAATAAAGAAACGGAAAACATACATACATGAACCCTGAAAACATAACACTCCTTTTTTGGGCAATCGTATAATAATAGAAAACAAGCACAAATCAATTGTTTTATTGAAATAAACATAACGAAATCAAACTTACGACGGATAATCTACTAAAATAAAATAAATTGAACTTACTGCTTCATAGTTTATTAATTTTCCTTATTATCTTAAGTTGCTAAATGTCACTGTTCTTAATATCTAAATTATTCTTATGTTTATTACTCATTTGAAGATTTACCTATTGCAACATCTAGTTAATTTCTTACATTGGATGATTACGAAAGCTGTTGACAAAAATGGCGATATACAGGTAGCACATATTCTTAAGGCATATAAGGTTTTTCTTTTTTCGGGGCTACTTTAGCTTTAAGAAATATTCTATATACAGAATAGAAACTCTGATGGTTGGGGTATTAGATCCATTTTAATACTTTTTGTCGTAATATCCTATATGCTATATAGCCCAAGCATGGTTTTTCTCAGTTTTCCTCAATGGTTTTATATGTATTTTTAGACGCTGAATCCTATTTTCTACATTGCCATCGTGCAACAAATCGCGGAAACCTCATTTATTTGCACTTATTTTAGTTTTTAGTTTATAACTCATGAACCAAGCATGTTTTCGATAAAAAATTAAAGTAGAAAAAAAACCAACATAACGATTTAACACTCGACAGCAACACTCGGGATGACATAACGATTCTAACAATACCACACGTTTATTGAAATTTTTATATTTGGATATTTAGACAACTGCCTTCTTAACATTTGGACAGTTGTACCCTATGACACTCGGGATGACATAAAGGTTCTAACAATACCACACACTTCTAAATCGGTCCAAGCGTTTAGAAGTTGTGGGGAATAAAGAAAATTTCGAAAAGTATTTTTTGTTTACTAAGAAACGAAAAGTTATCTCAGTGAACGCAGTTTCATGCACGTGTGACGTTTTGAAGCTGTCCGTTTTTTTTTTTGTGAAAAAAACTTTTTTTTTTCATACATTTTGTACGTTTTAAAATAAACCACAATATTTTATCTTCAAAAATAAAAAAGTAATCAAATATATGTATATTTCAAAATACAATATGGTTTGGCCATTTTTGGCCACTTTTGTCCTTTTTGTACCATTTTCTACCATGAAAAAATATACCTTTAAAATATTTTTTGTTTTTGTAAAAGGTCTGCACATCATTCTACTTTGGTACCTAACGGTTCTGTGCAGCTTGCGCCTGATGATCTGTTTGTTATCTTGGGTAGGTTCAACTCACAGTTTAACTCCCATTAAGGAGCCTCTGCGAAGAGGGACTAACCTATAAAGGACTCTGTAAACACTGCCGCGGCAGGGTTTACAGAGGAGACAGTCTAGACGTGGACAGGTGAATTACTGGTTGTTCCGATCTTGGGGAAAACCTCGGGCGATACTGAGCGGTTTGCCCATCGTGCGGCGTTTCACAATCGACTTTGCACTCAGCGAACAACCGGTGGTGCTGGGGTCTTGAAACGTGCGTTTCGAGAGGTGGTGTTTGTTGACCTGATCTGTTGGCCACCTGATCCATTGAAAGCTTGACAGGCAAATGTCACCATGGTCCGCGATAATCTCTAACTAATTTACTTCTATGATCAGATAAAGACCGCGCAGGCGACTTCGCATCTGTGACCAGACTGGAGGATGGAGAAATCCGTTTGGTACTAAATAAGCGAGCTCGGCTCGCTAGGTTTTCTTCCAGCATTTGACTCTTACGGGGTTGTCGGTGGAGTTAGACAGTCTTTGACGTATACTCCATGTGAGATGGAACAAATGAATACCGTTAAACACCCCCCCCCCCCCCCGAGTCGCTCATTGTATTTGACACCCCTAGTCGTACATCCATCTGCTTTACTGTAATAGATATTTTCACAGTATTCCAAAAGAGGTTATTATTGCAGAAGTGGTTATAGAATCTTAAGCCAGTATTTTTTTAATATCGTTAGTGACATATTTATTTATTATTTATTTAAGAATTAATTACTATGAAACATTGATTAGCTTATAAAAATAACAGGAACCGAATGGCAAACCCTTAACCTTTTGCTTATTTGTTTCTGTCACCCAACTGGGACTAGCCCGTTCTAGGGTGGACAGGACTCCAATATTACAGTCAAGATTGCTTGATTGCTTGGTTGCTTACAAATATATAAGTTTTAGTAAAAAGCTAATGACACTAAATTGCCCTAAAATGTGGTCTTCAGAATAAAATAAAAAAATAATAATAATAAAAAAATATTAAAAGATAATATAATAAATAAAATGCAATTCCATTATTTAATCTGCAATAAATATCATATAAAATTCGATTAAATAAAATAAATAAAGTTATATGTGAGAAAAGGAAGAAACGGTCATTAATATTTATTAATATAAAATTACCTAGTCTAATATTAAAATCGAGTTTCACAATCGACTAATTACTATCGATTACACATTTGGCATTTAGCTGTCTCTAAAGTTGTTCAATTAACGTTCTCTTGTCGGTATCGGTTCGTTTAATTGACATAAAGAAATAGCTTAATGTCCACTATTTATTGTTTAATGCCCAGAAGTAAACCAAGGCATTCGAAGGCGCTAGTTCCTATTCCTGGTAGTGCGTATACCTTATATATGTACCTACTGCTTGGCGACGTTCACCATTGAAATGTCCCGTATAACGTTAACTTGCTGTCGGTTTGATATATAAATGTCGATAATGTCGACACACCTCCTGGCGACTAAACTCAGATGTTATATAGCGACGTATCAGGAATTCAATTTCTTAACGACACATATATAATTATGTCTTTTTTATATTTAGGTAATTTTGTTTATTCAACTTATTGTCTAATCATTAGACAATGATCATTAGACAACAATTAGACTCTAATGGTCCTGCGTAAGGTCTAAGTTCCTGCGTAATGCGGCGTAAGCCAATCGACTGTGCACTCTGACTAACAACTTGGGTTGTCGACTACAACGGGCGAGCCCGTCACCACAGGAAGTTTTAACGATTAGTCGTTCTATCTCCCTGGAGTGAGCGTAGAAGACTTAGGACAAAACAATCCACCGTCTAGCTACGCCACAACCCGTTAGAGACCAACGCCTTACCGCGAGATAGCCAGTTATGTTACCTGGCGAGCCCGACACTCGCGCCCTAACTTCCAATTGTGACCAGATTTCTCCGGTCTCTCGATTGGTTCCCAGTTCGAGGTCGCTTGCGCAATCCTCTCCCTTACGAAGCAGTGACACGGTGTATACTGAATCTATCGCGGACCATGGCGTCCTCTGCCCGGCTTTCACCCAGGATCGGATGGCTGATGGTCATTTCAATAGCAGTCGCCGTAAGGTACGCAACCACCCCCGCTCTATAGGAAACAATACACCTTCCAGACTCCCCTGACTGTTAGGGAGCTAACGGGCCCATGATGAGTTGGCCACGATGACCCATGTGTTCAGGGTCGGTCACACTCACGGGTCAACACCCATCCGACGGCCTCCACGCACGGGGTGCGAACCTGGGTAGGACTCTGGCCAGGAACCAGTTTCCCCTGGGAATCAAACCTCTGGCGCTCCTGGACGGTCTGCGCACCGTGCGGCGCAAGCCAATCGATTGTGCACTCCGACTAACAACTTGCGGTGTCAACTACAACGGGCGAGCCCGTCACCACAGGACGTTTTAACGATTTTCTCGTTCTGTCGCCCTGCAGTGAACGTAGAAGACTTTGGACAGAACAAATCCAACGTCCAGCTACGTCACAACCCGCAAGAAGCCAACGCCTTACCGCGAGATAGCCAGTAATGTTACCTGGCGGGCCGACCCTCGCGCCCTTGCTTCCAATTGTGACCAGATTTCTCCGGTCTCTCGGTTGGTTCCGAGTTCGAGGTCGCTTGCGCGGTCCTCTCCCTTACAAAGCGGTGAAACGGTGTGCACCGAATCTATCGCGGACCAAGGCGTCCTTTGCCCGACTCTGAACCGGGATCGGATGGCCAATGGTCATTTCAAGAGCAGTCGCCGTAAGGTAGGCAACCACCCCCGCTCTATAGGAAACAATACAGTTCCCAGACTCCCCCGACTGTGGGGGAAACTGACCAAGGCCAGAGTCCTAACCAGGTTCGCACCCCGTGCGTGGAGGCCGTCGGAGGCCGATGGGTGTTGACCCGTGAGTGTGACCGACCCTGAACACAATAGGTCTTCGTGGCCAACCCAGCTTGGGCCCATTAGCTCTGACTAACAGTCGGGGGAGTCTGGAAGCAGTACTGTTTCCTATAGAGCGGGGGTAGTTGCGGACCTCACGGCGACTACTCTTGAAATGACCATAGGCCATCCGATCCTGGGTGAACAGCCGGGCCAAGGACGATGTGGTCTGCGATAGATTCGGTATACACCGTTTCACCGCTTCGTAAGGGAGAGGACCGTGCAAGCGACCTCGAACCCGTAACCAATCGAGAGATCGGAGTAATCTGGTCACAATTGGAAGTAAGGGCGTGAGTGTCGGCCCGCCATGTAACATTCCTGGCTATCTCGCGGTTAAGGCGTTGGCCTCTTACGGGCTTGTGACGTAGCTAGATGATGGACTGTTTTGTCCTCAAGTCTTCTACGCTCACTCCAGGGAGATAGAACGACTAATCGTTAAAACTTCCTGAGGTGACGGGCTCTCCCGTTGTAGTCGACAACCCTTGTTGTTGTCTAATGGTCCTAGAGCAGTTAAACCATTATGACCCATGTGTTAGGGTCGGCCGAACTCACAGGTCAACACACATCCGGTAGCCTCCAAGCAGAAGTGCGAGGCCGGGTAGGACTGCGTCTGTAGGCCAGTTCCCCTGGGAAATGTATTTTGGGCGCTCCTGGCCGGTTTGCGCACCGTGCGGCGTTAGCCAATCGATTGTGCACTCCGACAGATATTCGAAGGAGCCTCGAAACGGCTTTCTTTCCAGGGTCGGTTGGTTACCTTGTGGCAACCGCTCTGGAAACGACCATTCGGTTACCCGATACTGGGTGAACAGCCGGGCAACGGACACCGTGGTCCGCGATAACTTTGGTAGACACCGAATCACCGCTACGTAAACGGCCCTCTAGACGATCAAGCATGCTCGTCAATCTTCGCGTCGCGGGCTGGGAGGGGATCGTAAGCCGCAGGAAATATGCAAATACATATTTTTTATATTTTCCAAAAATGCCTAATTTTGTAGTTTTATACCAGGGAGTCGCGTCATTCGTCAATCAATTACGTCTAATTAACGTGACTCCCTGTTAAACTACAAAATTAGGCATTCTTAATAAATAATTAAAAAAAAACATATTTCCTGCGGTTTACGATCTCCACTCAGCACGCGACGCGAAGCTTGACAAGCACACTTGATCGTCTAGAGAGCCCCTTTGGAAAGGATTGTAAGTTTACTCTAATATTTTAATTTTTATGTTTTTTTTTAAGAATACCTTTTTATTTCTTTTTGTTGCAATTTAATAGCTTACTGAATCGTTACTATTGTTTATAGATTTATTTCTATCATAATGTACATTTTTTTATAATATTTATTGATCTTAATAAATTTAGGAATATTTAATACCTTTTTATGAATCGTCTGTTTAACTGCACATAGACAATAATTAATTTAGCATGCGGATTACACATTGAATATTATGCCCTAATAGGAAATTTTGAGAAAATATTATTAAAAATTATTGTGCTTGTTAGAGTATGGTTTTTATACCTATTGTTCGAAATAAATAAATTAATCAAATATTTAATTATTAAATTAACTAATAAATAAGTGAATTATTACTTATAATAATACATTTATTAATTTGAGTCACCATGAAAACAGTACTCGACACGTTACAGATATCCTACTACTATTATAAACGCGAAAGTTTGTAAGAATGTATGTATGGATGTTTGTTACTCTTTCACGCAAAAACTACTGAATGGATTTTGATGAAACTTTATAATAATATAGCTTACACATCAGAATAACACATAGGCTATAATTTATAAAGATATCTAGTTTTCTATCATCATTATCACAATTTTCTATCACCACGCGGGTGAAACCGCGGGGCGCAGCTAGTTTAAAATAATAGCAAAAAAAACATAAAAAACAAGCTCTTTTTATCATGCTCTGAAAAGAACTTACAACGGGCTATCATAATTGAATGCGTACACACAATTTCGTGTCAGTGCTGTTGACCGTAGAGGAGTAGCCTCGCCGGGAGCCAGTCTTAGGTATAGAATCAGGTCAAGCTTACCATAAAAATACATTGTCATCGGAACTGGATCAAAACATAAAGTTTGTACTTTATAGGATAAGACGAAGTGATTCTAATTCAGTTGGCAAGATTTGACACTAAACAACTGACAAACACTCCAAAGTAACTAAAAACGTGTAGAAAGTTAAAAAATCAAATAAATAAAATTAAAAAATACATCAAGGAAATGCTGATAGGCACCCCTTTCTTTAATCTGGCCGAATTTGAGGGCCATGATTTTTCAAATATTGTGCCCATTTAAATTACCTAAAAAAGTAGAGCCTGTAGGTACTTCGCCCTACATATCGAGTCAACAAAAAAATTAGACACGGCCCGGTGGCATAGTGGTTAGGTCGCCTGATCTTACATTGTAAGGTCCCGGATTCGATTCCTGGCTGGGTCACCATTTTCCGTTGGAATCAAATTAACGGAATTGCATTTTCAATTCTGTCGATCGAATGCAATAACAAGACACAAACTTACACACATGTTACACGCACATATACATATAACACGTCATAGTAGGGTTGGTTGTAAGAGATTGTCATATGACAATAAACCCGCCCATTGTGACATTTCACAATAAAGAGTATAAACAAACAAACAAACAAACAAGATTCTATAGAAATCCATACCGCAAACACACTCAATTCTACACGTGTCGACAGCAATTAAATTCCATCTAATTTCGGTAATTAATGCAGACACAGCCGATGACTCATATCAATTTCTCCTGATCGATTCAATTGACACACTTATTCTCCCCACGCCTACAGCATTGCGTCATGTAATGCGCTATATAAGCCCATACATTCGATCAATTATTTATTATCCTCTGGCCAGTCAGCCACACCGGTACATCATTCTCTAGCGGCCGTCGCCCGCATCATTCACGAGTACAAGCGTTCTTCCTCATCTTCGGAACTTCAATCGCCGCGCCTCATACTTCGAGCACACATCTGCGACATCACCTTCGGGCACACACTATCTACACACACCGCTCATTCGAAGCGTTACATCTGGCAACCATCAACTATGTTCTGCAATAAATAACTTCAACCAGCAAGAACGACTTTCACTGCGGAGAAAACCCCTTGATGACACCACTCCTCACTTACGAGCAATTGGAGTCTAGTGAGGGGTGGTCCCTCACAAGCCTTATTGTCTGATTATTTTATATGGTCTTATATCTGTACTTTTAGTTTAAAATGCATAACGTAGATTTAATTTGATTATTTAACATTTTACTGACAATTTGAATACTACGATAAATAATTTTGCTACGTGTGTTTTTGAATTACTAAATACTTCAAATATTAGGCCTCTATTTTAATTATTTATATTTATAGTTTGACAATCTAGTAGTTAATTCTTGACTACCTATGTATGTTCAGTAAAGAGTAGTAACGAGACTTACTACATAACCCAATTATTTTGACACGTCCAAGAGCGGTCTTTAGCCGTCAATTAGACACGACGAAAATGTAACATAATGTAATAAAAAACGAAAAAAATACTTAAAATATTTATTTATTACAAAAATAAATTATGATCAATACACAATTTCGTTTCAACATAATGAGCCGATATTATAATTATTTTTGAATTTATTTACAGTTTGTAGGATTGTATGTCTAATACTATTTTATTTAAGGTATATATAATAAACGCACTAAAATCTATAGCTAACTCTAACTTTTAGCATAACAAAAGCTGTAAACACCATAAAATTATATCTATTAAATAATTATTGTACATATAGAACTATGGCATATTGTAGAAACTAAACAAATATTTAGATAATGGGATAATGGTAATCGAATTTATCACGTTTTTTATATCGTATAAATCACGAAATATTGTATTTCTGTGATGAAGGAACTTTTATTGGTAACAAATGTCTTATATTACAGGTAAATGTGAATTGAATTTTATTTTCTGGTAACTTGAATATCGCTTTTTTTAAATATTAACTCGTGAAGAAGATCGCCGAGCATACGAGCCGAGTTTATTAATATGTACAAGGCATATGTGAGGCATATCCTTGAATATGGTTATCGGATCTATAACCCCTACGTATGCAAAGATGTAGATGTCATGGAAAAGTTGCAGCGAAGGGCAACCAAAATGCCAGTAGGCCTGAAGAATAGGAATTTCTTGGTCTAACTACTCTCGAACAAAAAAGATAAATAGGAGACCTGATTAAAACACATACAATTCTGACAAGTTATAACGATGTACCTGAGCTAGCGAATATTTACAAATTCAATGTCAACACAAATGTTTGAGGTCACAGCAAAAATCTCAAATGTGTAAATTTGAATCAAATTCTCACCCTTCGGCTACGTAACGACCAAATTTGGCGGCTTGCTCCCGGAGCGCACAGTAATATTATTTTCTAATTCGAACGCATCCTAAAATTCATACCAAATATCTTCTTATTACCATAGATACATAGACGGCCGCTTAAATAATTTCGCGCGTCATTTCGCGGATATTTCTGGTAAAATTCCATTGTCAAACATCATATTTTTTTTTTTCGAGAAATAATCATTTTTTTTTTTGGGTTTTTATTAGCTAATATCTAATTATTTTTGTAAGTAAATAAGCAAAACGAAATATGACTTTTGATAGGGAATCTAATATAGATCACGAAAGTATTTACAATTTCTAAATAGGGCTCCGTATTTTTCCTTAAGACAAGTACAAATTAGAAATGCAAAGTTTTTTTCACTTTTTCGACTTTCTCATATTGCGACTTTCTCATATTGAGATACAAAATGAGATTTCAATATTTTATATACAAAATTTCAATGCGATCATTGCACAGTTATTATTTTTATGATTGCTATAGTAGTTCCATGGTTATACAAAGCGATTGTCCTACCCATATTGTTATATGCCTCCGAAACGTGGTGCCTCTACAGGAAAGAGATTAAGAAATTAGACGTCTTCCACATGAGGTGCCTCCGAAACATCCTGAGGATAACATGGGAAGACCGTGTGTCAAACACAGAAGTGTTACGAAGGACGAAAATGCAGGGCATGGAAGCTATGCTCATGAAAGCTCAGCTGAGGTGGTGTGGGCATGTAGTGCGTATGAAAGACGACCGCCTCCCGAAAGCCGTGTTTTATGCCCAACTCTCAAAAGGCGCACGCAAAGTCGGCGGACAGCACCTACGCTACAAAGATGTATTAAAAAGGCACCTAACCGCCAGTGGTATTCCACCTGAGAGCTGGGAGAGGGCTGCTCACAAACGCAGCGAGTGGCGCTCCACGGTGACCACAAAAATTAAAGAGTTTGAGGAAGCCCGGCTGAAAAACCTCGACTCGAACCGCCAACAGCGCAAAACTCGTCCGAAGCCCAATTACACATATACTTACAACGACTGCGGGGAACTCTACTGTAGTCGTTGTAATCGGACCTTCAAAAACAAACTGGGATTCACGAGTCACTTCCGCGCGCATATTCGAAGAAGTCCTGTCAACGAAGAGGTCGCCGTCGTCGGATCACGATGAGGAGGACATCATCATGTCCATGGTTATAGTACTTTTTGTAGAGCGCGGCGATATTGCAAGAAATTAAGTTAAATTGCCGCGGTCTGCCATGAAATTAGGCCGCTACTTGAAGGGTTAAGGACGTTTTGTAATATAGAGAAGTGAACATGTGGAATAAACTAGAGTAGTGGACATTTGAAGCTCTGTGATCAATTTAAAAACAAATTCGATTTTTTACTAAAAACTTCTTATAATTGTTTATCTAGCCTAGCCTTACAAGATCTGATCTGGATTTATCAGCAAAGCTGCCTGTCCAGAATATATAACAATACAACTTAGTAGGGATCAAAATAATGAAATAATTTAAAGACAAACACACTGTAATACCAATCTATGTCTAGGATGCTACTACAATGAGCGGTAAGACTTCACTCAGGAAAATAAAATCCATTTTAAACTTCTTAATCTACTTTCTCTGAGTTTAATGAACGTATCTGAGAGCATCAAGCGGATTAAAACAAAAAACATTGAATACTAGCATATTATAGTTGAAAAGTTCCAGTGATGAATTTTGTCAAAACACAGAAAAATCTAAATATACGCTGGAATTCCACATACAGCATATGCGACGGTTAATTTATGACGGTTAACTAATGCGGTTTATTAATGTTAAATAAAATCCACTTCTCGTTATATAAAATATACGCACGATGAGAAGAAAGTGTAATGTAACGATGAAAATCGCCAATAACGAAAAATATATAATAGTTACTCTTAAGCGTTGCCGAACTCTACAATAAACGTCAGTGGGAATTTAGTGTGGCAAGGTTTAATAATAAATAAGTATTCAAATCTTGCGCCCGAAAACGTCAATGGAAAATTTTGGAGGCAACCGGAAATGAGGAGAGATGGGACGCAAGTGTAGGCATGCATATCCCTCCTGTCCTGAAAGCTGATTGGTGCACGATCATTAGCTTGCCGGAAGTTTTCGACAAACTCCATAAAAGCAACCTATACGAATTTTTGAAAGCGAAAAACGTAGAACTCATGAGCCATCCTCCGTACAGACCCAAATTGGCGTCTTGTGACTTTCTTTTTCCCGAAATATAGGAAACAATTACGCGGTGAACGATTTTTCATCGCCAGAAGAGGCTGTCGAAGAATATGATAAACAGGTCTCCGAGGTCACCTCGCAGGAGTAAAATATATGTTAGGAAAATTGGTATGTACGTATTCAAAAAGTATATTAACGTGCAGGGAGAAGTTTTTGAGAAGCAATAAATTGATTTTTGATAATTCATTGTCATTTATTTATTTATTTCGGAAACTTTTAGTGGGGCCTCGTAAGTGTCTGCTAAAAGAATATTTCGTCGTACAAAACGCCAAGGCAAATTACTCTCGAATAAAAAAATGTGTCTTGAAAGATAGATCATAGTGTCGTATGGGGTGGGGTCATGCTTAAGAGGCCGTATACGAAATTTTGCGCATTTCGTGAATTTACGTAATTTTGCAGACGTGAATTTAAGGTTAAAATACTGTATTTCTATAAGTTTTATTGCACAACATAAAAGATCATTTATATTATTGTCTAATGAGTGAGCTACTTTTTTGAAATATATTATAGAATTTTGATTAATTGACCTTAAACCGGCGACTGTTTGTGAATTTTTGCTGTAAGAGGTTTAGAATATAACATATTTACGAATCGTTTTGACATCTAAACGATATAAAAAAATTACAATGTATTGTCGTGAAAGTCCTCTATATAATAAGTGAATCAATTTTTACTACTTTCATATAAAATTGTTGATAAAAAAAATACTTAACTTTGTCAATTATTTTAGAAAATGGGCGAAAAATTGCTTTTGATTTTGGCCTTTTAGAACTCTCGTTCATAAAATAAAAACAACTGAAATAAACTTTAGTTCAATATCAATCCATTTCCTCAAAAAAGAATGCAAAACATTAATTAAAATTGGTAATAAAGTCTTTAAAACAATCTAATTCTCGCGTTATGATACTCGCCTATGATACGATTCACGCCTCAAGTCAGCTAGTCCCCGCCGAGCGCTTCCAAAGGGTGGACGTATCTCTTTGGCTCCGAAAATCCTACCTACCTATAGTTATATTATACCAATGATTATAGAGGTATCACGGCCCACATCGATTTCGTACACGGCCTCTTAAGTAAACTTGTAATAGGTAATCTCTTCATTTCGGAAACTTTTAGTATGGCCCTCGTAAAAGTCCGCTAAAGAGGCACTTCTTTATACAAAGCGCCAATGCAAATTACCCTCGAATTTAAAAAGTGTGTCTTGAAATATTGATCATAATGTCATATGGGGGGGGGGGGGGGAGGGTGTCATGCTTAAGTAATCTTTTAATAGGTAATCTCGTTTTTCATTATGTATCTCATCTTCATCTTCTCTCATGAGTTATCAACGGTATCATTGATTATATATGAGATTAGATTGCTCAACTCCATAGTACCATTTGGCGACCCTACTGCACTGACGAAATGCAGGTGGCGCTGATAGCATTGGCAGCCAACCTAATAGCTATTTATTTGGCTATTTATAATAACATTGATAATTATTGCTTATTTTTTATAAAGAACCGATTGTTTATTAAAACCCAATAATTTAACTAATGATAACAATAATAACATTCAATTATAAGTGTCATATATCACTTTTTTTAGGTTGATTCTTCTTCTTTTCAACACGCTTTTATTAGGTCGACCTGTATGTAACTAATGTAATGGAATCTAAGGTAACTAATATAACCATCTTTCAAGGATCGTAGCGTCATGAAAATTGGCAGCTGTATGTAGTTCTGATGACAATACAATAATATGGTACTGTCGAACTGATCTGATGATGGAGTCGCAAGATATGAACTGGAACTTCATGATGGAACATCGTATCATAGCTGTGTTTGGACTTGTCAGAAAAGTCTTGGAATGAATTTTGACCACGATTAGGTTTCAAGGTCTGGTGATGAAGCCGGAAGATAGGCACTGGCATTCCATGATGGAATATCGTATCATAGCCGTGTTTGGATTTGTTAGAAAGGCTTGTAATGAACTTTGACCACGATTAAGTTTCAAGGTCTGATGATAAAGCCGGATTTTTTGGTTTTTACGCGCATTTATAAAAGCGTGTTTTTAGTGGTTTTTTTATTATTATTTATTTATTGTGTATCTCGTCTCGATCTTCTCTCACGAGCTATCCACGGTTTCAACATTGCAACAATAGGAATGTATTTAAAGTGTCATATTTTTTGTACTGGTAAAACCATATTTTTAAGCCTATAGAAACGCACTCTTGGTACATGGTACGATTAGTCAGTTCTATAAGTGTCTACTGCCACGTTCTCCACTGTTGGACTATGGCACTTGGCTGGCCGGTGTAGGCCTCGTTCCTATAGATGCCGTTGGCGAATCCACCGTTCTGCTGGAATGTTGTCTGAAAACAATAGAAAACCTATGTATTCATGAATATATAAATATTAATAATTTAAACACAATGATTCTGCATCACCCCTAACTATGCAGCGCCTGTTTCAAGGCAGACACCAATTTTATAGCAATTTAAAATGTAAAATTATGAAAAATATTTTCTATTCTATTGGTTTCATAAGCTATCATCTAAATAGTTACATAATTGTCATAAAAAAAATTAAAAAAACAAGTAACAAAATCTAAATAATAAAAGTAGTCAAATAATTAAATAATAAAAGTAGTCGAAAAATTAAAAATAAAAGTAGTCGAAAAATAGTTATAAATTATATCCAAATTAGTCATTAGGTAAAAGGAAGTAATTGATAAAAAAATATAAGCTTAGTATTTATATACAAAAATGACCAAAAATTTGCGGCGCCATTTTTTGCGCCGAAGGGTGGCTTCCGACAGGTCAATTAATTACGTGTAGTTCACGGGAGAATGAATAACATGATGTCTTTATAGCTCCCTAGAGTGGCATAGTAGTCGACACTCCATATCTGAATACTCGGATAAACGACCCATATACGAGTATATACCTACGGATTTTTTAAAAATATTGTCGGAACATCCAGTATGACAATTTTAGTAATCCTTTAATTATGATTACTATAATCAGAATAAAAATGTGATGTAAAGCAGAAAATACTCAATTATCCACTTATCGCCGTACCTAAAATCCAAAATCCTAGTTTTATCTTCGCACGGGCTGCCATTACGGTCCAGCTAACGAATACTCTGTATATACCTCAGTAAAACAAAGCTTTCTTCGCCTATTTCTTTGCTGTATGTGCCGCAAGAGTATGGAATAACCTGCCTTCCAATATACGGAATACCGTTAGTTCGAATGCGTTTCGTTTCCGGCTGAATCTCAAAATAATATAACGATCCTACTTATATTTTATAGTATGTATATGTATAATATGGATATCATGTATCATTTATATTATTTCGAACTAAAATAGTGACTTATCGATTGTGAACTAAAATAGGAATTTAGTTCAACCGAACGAGACAGAGCAATACGTTAGAACAATATATGAAATAAACTATCATCGATTTTCCCGTACCAAAACTACCTTTCGAACTTATAGACACCCGAATAACTTTGAACACATTTCGTGGGGTGTTAGATTTAGCTGCTTCATCTTCGATGGGTAGTTTTAATGAAGAAAAAAGAAAATCGCTCATTTCACATTCTGCTCTGACGTACTGCTCTGTCTCGTTCGCATGAACTAAGTTCCGATTTTAGTGCAAGAGAAACGCAATCGAGCCCATTCTGTTCAAATGTTCTCGTTTTCTTTGAAGCCCATAAAAAAAGGGTTCTGCCACAAACAAACGTTATTACTACCTGCTGGTTGGCTGGAGGATAACGCCGTGCAATAAGCCCACCTTTTGTACCCGTTGTAGTCAATAAAGAGTTTCTATTAATATTATTATTATTATATAATAAAAATATTGATATAGTAAAATGATACAAAAGTATGATGTAGGGTTAATGAGATTCCAGATGACCTAAGTGTAACACTTACTCTTTGAGTTCCAAGCCACCTCATCTTGATCAAATCTGCAGCTTTTTCCGCTATCATAATGGTAGGTGCGTTAGTATTCCCAGATGTAACGGACGGCATCACGCTGGCATCCACAACCCGTAAACGATCGAGTCCTTGGACCTAAAAAAGCAAATTATTTTTTTAAATTCTTTTCGTAAATTCAGCTGCCGGTAGATGTATCGGACACGTTTTGCAGCGGGTACGATTGCGAGAAAACGAGTTTGATGGTGGCGATGATTCCGTCACGAGCCCTAAAGGTGGCCTAAGGTGGTATCCATTACGTTCGCATCAACTATGCTCCGCGCATCTCCAACTGCTCAAACCTGCGGAAACTGCGGGCAGGAGCACCCAGCCAACAACCGGCGCTGCCCCAGTTTCCTAGCGGAAATCCGCCAGACGACGCGGAAGTAACAGGGTGCTCCGCGTGCAGCAGCCACCGCTCCTCCGCGAGCCACACCGCGAAGCGCCTCACCGGGCGCCTCGACCGCCGCCGCGCCTTCGTCGCCTCCTCCAAGCCCAGCGCCGAGGAAGACGCAGGCGAAGTCTCAGCCTGCCGCCGCCCCTACGGAGCCCTTGTTGTGGAGGAAAAAGCCGGCGCCGCCGGCCACTCCACAGCAGCCAGCTGTGGAGAGGAAGAACCGGCGACGCCGCTCGAAGCCACTGCAGCAGCAGTCAACAGGGCCCCATCCGCAGCAGGAGGAGGGGATGGAGGTCGAGGCGACCGCCCAGTCCACCAGCTCCCAAACGCCCACAGCAACCACAGCGTCCGCATGCACGCAAACGGACGAAGAAAGTGCGACTACACCACCCCCACAATCCCAGCCAGAAAAACCAGAATATCCAGAATACCTGGACGAGATGCGCTGCCTCGAGAGCGACGAGCTGGTCTTGTTGAACGTAATTCAGCTGCTGGAACTCGTTCGCGCGTGCCAAATCGGCACGAAGGAGGAGAACACCATGCTGCTGAATGCGTGCCTTCAAACAGACCTGCCTCGTGCCTCGAGAGTAGCATACATATTGAAGTCTGCCTCAGTGTGAATAGCCCTGAGACGCCATACTCATGAAAGCCGGGCCTATGGGCCCGATTCAAGAGAAGCCCCACGAAAAGGCAAAAGGCCTAGTGGTAGACGTCACAGGCCGTTCTAAATGGCCTGTCGACTGATTTCGTTGATTCGTTGATTCCAACTACTCAATTGTAGACGATGCGCGCATCAACTCTTAATTTTCATATTACACATCTATTCATTTTTTTAAAAAATACGAGGGCAATTTGCTGGATTGATAATAAAATGAATTTTCTTTGGTTATTCTATATAGAATTTTCATTTCTTTTTTAATATATTATTCTCCCTGACTCTTAAACCACATTAGTATATTTTGATTATTTGTATGTAGGTAATATTGCATATAATATTACATCCATGACAACTATCACGATAGTTATGTTTTTAATAATTAAATTTTTAACATTTAATTTTGTAATGCATCCGAGTGTAGGAATGCCTATCTACTGGAGTATTTGATTTATTGTATTTGATGCGCGCACTTGTTGCGAATGTCCTTACTCGTTGTTCTTGAACAAAGAGTACTCCGCAGTTTTCATTCGAACGTTGAGCGAACATGTCGTCGCCGGATTTATTTTCAAGTTTCTCATCCTTCGGATCCCACAGCACGGTATAATTTCGTTACTCCTCAATTAGAGCTCGGCATTTTTCTTCGGCCCATTCCATAGCGATGGATTCGCGTTTACTGAGCGTCGAAAGTTACGCGCGAAACGTACCCACCAACGTCTTAATTTGCTGGCATCCGCGAACACACTGCGCGCCACGCCACTTTGTGTTTGCAGCATTTACCGCCACAGCGTGGAGCGCTCGCAGCGCTCCTGGAGCGTGCATCGTTGCGCGCTCTAAGATCGCGAACTTATCCACTACTAGAACAGTTGCAGATGCGCGGAGGAGAGTTGGTGCGCGAACCTAATGAATGCCCATTTTTATACGACCAAATACTCGCCGATTAAAATGCGTGTTAATTGCAATTCGCAAAATTGCATTTATTTTCTGCAACGCAAATTTCTCCGACCTCCAGACTGGTTACGGATACGAAATCGGTTACAGGGCCTCTTCCTGTTGTTTTCAGCGGTAATTCAATTAGAATTTATCGCTAACTATTGCATCTTTTGCCCGGCTCTGAACTCGCAATCGAGTGGCCAATTGGTCATCTCAAAAGTAGCGGTGCGCACACTGTCCAGTAGCGCCCGATGACCATGTCCCAGGGAAACTGATCCACCAGCCGTAGTCTGGGACACAGAGTAGTTACCGCGGTAGAACCTTATTTGAGGAGGCTACTGAAGAGAATATGAACCGTGAGTTTATCCGACCCCAGGGAAAGAGACAGGCCAGTGGATTAACTGCTCAGGAATCATTAGCTAGCCGCGGATACAAGCAAAGCCGGGTGGGGACGAGGACAGTTGTCGCGGACCCGGGTATGGATATCACCGGATACGGGCGAAGCCGGGTAGTAATGCCCAGTGTGTGGAAGAATTCAGTCACAAAGCAGTTTTTTTTAAAGCACTACGGTATTGAATAAAAATAACATAGAAAAATATCGGTACTTTAGCGGTAAGTGACGGAATATTAATTTCATAAATAAAATCGATCATCGTCCTCTCTCAGCCGGCGGATGAAAACGGTTAGTTCCTTTGCGAACGCAACGGGCGCATTCGTTTCTCGGCTAAAGGCGTGGTTGGGACAAGCGCCAACAGATATCAGTAATATTTAATTATTATACATGGCAGAATTTCAATATTATTAGTGTAGCTTGTATACGAGATATTCCAACCAATTCCACAATGTGATTTCGGCCCAACCAGGCATCTGTACCAAATGTTAAGTCTTTAACCCTTGGAGTAAATGGGTATTTTCATGGATGCATCTGTCTCTTTTGCAGGATTTTCGGCGACATCGACCTTAAAGTACTATAACTACGAAACTACTACACCAATCATAAAAAGAACAACTGCACAATGATTGCATTGAAATTTCGAATATAGAATATTGAAATATCATTTTGTAAAACAATTAGATAATTATGAATAAATATGAGAACGTCAAAGAAGTGAAAAAAACGCGGAACCAGATCTGGTCGTATCATACTCAACGGATAATTGTTTCAGAACCAGATTTGGTCGTATCATACTCAAGGGCCCAATACATTGGTATTTTTTCATGAGTTAAAAGTCACTTTACGGAAACCATTAAAAAATCTTATCAGTCCTTCGTCCCCCGTATTGCATATAATGACTATTAATCGATTGAACAGTTTACATGAATAGCTTTTTTGTAATTTTTTGTTTTTTAAAATATATCTTTGGTACAAAATAAATAATATTGTTTATAATCTCAATGTAAAATTTCATTTTCATTTGTTTTTTGTTCTTTCTCTTTTTCTATAATATTAAATCACTGCTAAAAAATGTTTATATAAATAGGGTATTATAACGGAGATATGTACTGTACACATTATAGATAGATAGTGTTAAAGTATAATTAGTAAGTATAAAAGTTAAAGTAGTCATAGTTTTATTGTTATATTTTGTATTTGTTATGTATAAACGCTGTTGGTTAACCAAATTAAATTAAATAAAATATTTCGACTCTGAAATATAAACTAGTGCTCCTCCTGATTTCAACCACTTTTCAACTTAGCATTACCAAATGACGCCTGCATGCCAAATCTCAATCAGATTAAGCGTTTGGGCGCTATCCTGAAGGAATACACAGGCACAGACAGCAGCGGCGTAGCGTGGGTCAGTGGCGCCCGGGGCGGAGATGAATTTTGCCGCCCTCCACATAATCAAAAGTTGTAGTAGCCACCATAATAATAAACAAATTTTTGAAATTAGGGACAACGTTTATTATTAGCATTTATAAAAGTACATTAAATTTTAAAGTTAATTTTATGGACTTTGCGGGCAGCGAAGTCTGAAATCGCATCGTCAAAATCTAATATTATGCTCCTAAAGGGACTTTTATGCTAGGAGCATAATAGTCCCCTTTAGGAGCATACTAGTCCCTAGCATCTGACTGGCGTCGCGTCCCGGCCTGCTTATATATTAAAATATGTCGAAGTTTCTAGTTTCTGTCTCTGTCGCCCAGTCGCACACTCGTGTACTTGTCAACTTTCTAGTAAGTATGTTCTTAATCCTCTATGGTTCTTCCTTTAACTGTATCGCCCCTTAGTACCTAGTGAGTGGCTGGCGGTATTAAGAAGGGTGTGTTCAGAGATTTGGACTTAATTTTTAATAAAAATTTGTTAAATAAAAAATAAAAATTTAACAAATTTACATTTAAAATTCCAAAACAGGGGCGGCTTCGCCGCCCCTTAATCACTGCCGCCCAGGGCGGCCCGCCCCCCCCCCCCGCCCCCCCGCCCCCCCGCCCCCGCCTCGCTACGCCGCTGACAGACAGACACAGATTTCCATCTGAAAACAGTCTTAATCGTCTCAGACGGCTCAAAATAGATATTTCCGTCTTCATATTAAAAAAATCAACGCGTTCACAATAATTTCCCCGCTCCGCGTTTAATGTGCTATTAAAATAAAAATATAAAACCTGAAGTAGATTATCGACGACAGCGTCTGGTACGCCCCTCGGTCCCATTTTGCAGCTTCCAGCTTGGTGGTTCTCCGCACCAGTCACTCTCCTGATGGCACATTCCCAATAGGCATCACAACCAAACTTGAGCTTCTCGCAGCCGGGTACTGGTTTCGTATCCAACCTGTATGATGCAGGTAATATTAGGTAGGTATAATATAATTAAATGTCATGTAATGAGAAGTAATGAAGATGCAATAAACAACCGGTCCTACAGGTTATAGGATTTTCCTAGCCAGATTACCATCTTAAGACCCAGTGACAAGCAAAAGGCACTTTTGGTGATCGTGATATTAGTATTCTTACAAATGATTCTACAACTACTATAAATTATATATTAACAGGTAGTCAAAGACATGGTAATATGTAAACCAACAATTTTATACTTCAATTTGTTTTATTTAGCGAAGAACCCGTTGACGATATTTGGTACAAATGCCCAAAAAAGGCTGCTTTTGTGATGACCATAATAACCGCTATAGAGGTATAAAACGAAAAATCTTTCTTTAACCGATTTTTTTTTCTGAATCAAGACTTTACTGAAATTTTTCTTATGTATAGTAAAAAAATTGCAAAAATCAGCTTATTGAGTAATTATAAACTGACACTGTGATATGGTGCAGTAGGTATTTAAAAAATCGTAATCTGAATAGGTATCATTATATAGTTATGGTCTGATTCTATCGATATTTATTTATTTATTTATTTATTACAACTTGGTAGAGAGTTAACAGTGAGATCGTACGGATATGATTTATAACTAGAGGGATGTTTCCAAAGTTCTGGGAATTGTGCTATAATTAAATTACGCAGAACTTATAGGCAATGTTATTGGTGCCAGACAAGTCTTGACATGTTTATGCAACTATCTAGTGCAACATTGTTCAGTCTAATTTAAATGTTCGACTGTTATAGGTGCGTTTTCCAAACACTGTTTTTGTAACCATGAAAGACGCAGCAAAATCTCAAAGAGCAATAATTTTCTTTTTGTGGAAAGAAGGTGTGAAAACATCAGAAATTATTCAGCGTCTGCAAGGAGTATTTGGTGAGTCTGCAGAATCCCAAAGTGCTGTTTATCGGTGGATCGATCGTTTTAAACCCGGTAGAACATCACTAGAAGACGATCCACGCAGTGGGCGCCCAAGCACGTCGGTAAATGAAAGAAACATTACTGCCGTCGAAGACCTACTGAAAGAGGACAAGCGAATGACTATTCGTCAAATTAGTGTGTGCCTAGGGATAGGTACACGACAAGTTCATAACATCTTGCATGATTGTTTGGGCGTTAGCAAGGTTTTGGCTCGCTGGGTGCCAAGGCTGTTGGGAGCAGACCAGAAACTCAATAGGTCTGATACTTGTCGTCAACTTCAAGAGCTGTTAGCCCGTTACGGTGATAAATTTTGGCAACGAATAATAACCACTGACGAAACGTGGATTCGTTATTTCAATCCTGAGACCAAAAGTCAATCCAAAGAATGGCGCAAACCTGAAGAAGGGCCTCCACTTGAGGCGCGTGCAGTTCCGTCTGTTGGAAAGGTAATGCTTACTGTATTCTGTGATTGCTAAGGAATTATTTTTAAGGATTATCTGGCGAAAGGTACTACAATTAACGCAGAATATTATTCGAATTTATTATCCGGACCACTGCAACAGGCACTTGTTTAAAAACGGCCTGGAAAGTTGCATAAGCGTCCGTTATTGCAACAGGATAATGCAAGACCACACACTTCAAGAAAAACGAAGGATGTTTTGAACGATTTACGATGGGAATTGCTTCCACACCCACCTTATTCCCCGGATCCTGCACCCAGTGATTATCACCTGTTTCCAGATTTGAAAAAACCCTTACGGGGTGTTCGATTTGAAAGTTTAACTGACGTAAAACGTGCCATAAATAGGTGGATTGAGGAGCCACCTAAAAAGTTCTTTGAGGACGGCTTAACCCCTCTCCTCGCGGAGTAAAAATTCAGCTGTCCCATTCGCGCGCGACCTTTTCGCGCGCAAAATCGACGACCTTGATAAAAACGACCATAACTTGTAAACCACTATACGGATCATAAAAAGAAGAACTGTAAAATGATCACATTGAAATTTGACATATAAAACATTATAACCTTATCTCGTAAATCAATTAAGATAATAATGGCGACAAATTACAAATTTGCACACGGCCTCCATCGTGTCGTCATCACTGGACCAAGTGGACGCCTGTCATTCCAGTGTATTAAAACTTGCATCCCCAAAAGGACGCCTTTCATTTGTCGGGTTAAAAAAATAAGTTTACCGTTGGGATAAATGTATTTAGTTAAGTGGGGATTATGTTGAAAAACTACATTGTAATATTGACGAAAATTAACAAAATAATAAAAATATGGCTAAATTCCCAGAACTTTGGAAACATCCCTAGTATTTATACATATTATAAGCAATAAGAAAATGAACACAACCCATACGATCATTCTAGACGAATGTCCAACTAGACCGAACAGACTGTATCTGGGCATACAATATATATAGCCTTTGTTTTTGAGTAGTACTGATATTCTATATGTCATGACATATAGAATATCATTGAATAAAACTTAAGTCACATGAAACTTTCGATCTTTTTGCTAACTATTCGTATATTATTTGCAGTTTAAACATAATTACTTTTATTTTGATTATGCCATTACCATATTTAACATAAGAGAATATTAATCATAGCATGGAACTATAAGTGACATCTACGTTTTGCGATTCGTAATAAAATCGTAGCTGACAAAACTTACTATGGTATTGAGCAATTTGATACACTATATATCAATGCTATTACGTGTACATTACTAATCGCTAACCTTGCTTGCCGATATGGTAGGTGCTTAAAAAACCTATCCATAGATATTTCTAAACTTGCGATAATATTCACAGATACAAATACCCACAGCTGGAATTTGAGCCGAAAATTCAAATTACCTCAATCCGTATTTCCTCAATGCTTTCGTTTGCGATAACCTGAGAGCGATTTTGACACCCTCAATCAGGATCTTGATATCATCTGGGTGAGTTAGATACCTGTAAATATTTAATCATATTTAAGTCACGGTGATGATGCTATGCATGCAGTCCTAGAATTTAAAACGGTGAAATATTTACTGATCTCTGCAAATATATAATAAATTTAATAAATTTAAATTATCCAATGTATCGCAAAAACCCAACATAGAAGACAACACTACAGCGCATTTCTCACATTTACGAACGGCATTAATATAGATATAATATGAGAAATGATGGCGTAGCGAAACTCGCGAGAAGAGCAGAATAATTCACTAAAACTGCTCAGTGCGACTTACAATAATAATTACTTGTATAGGTGCTGATGCTATAGTATCATACGAATTGATTAGAACAAACTTTTAAGCTATTGCATAGCTTTTATCGCGGGCCTAGGCCAGCGCGGCGACCGAATGAAGAAATTTCTTAACGAAAATTAATGATTTTAAACTGATAATTACGTCTAAACCAGTACTGCTTACGATTCGAAAAAAATATATGTCAAACAAGAACATTTTCCTAATATTCTTAGCTTTGAATATTTTAGATTTTCTTTATATTGCATAGTGTAATTAATTTGTGAAATTAGGTCTAACCGAACACAAAAACGACTACTACGCAAATACTATCTGGCGCATTATTATGAAACCTGCACCATTTTAAAGATAATTTAATTATCTATCTTTTTATCTACGATTTTTTTCGAATAATCCGGTTTTTTTGCTTTATCGAATAAAAAATTCGTGCGCGGCGCTCTATCGGAAGACGTTTAAATTATTCCGAATCATTTGCTTTCGCAGCCGCAAATGATTCAGAATAATTTCAACGTTTTACGATAGAGCGCAGTTATCTGATATCAGAAAAAATAAAATAAATAAAATCAATAAATAATTATAATTGCATAAGTTGTTAAAAATACTACGCAATAGCTTTACCGCGGCAGTCCCCGAGTGCCACACGTATTTTTTTTATATAAGGTTAATTCTCTAAATACATTTTAAATAAATTCGCTATATTATCGGCGTAACTTGAATGATGCTATGTGCCTCTATAAAATGATGAATGGTATATTCGATTGCTCTGACCTGGTGGGAGCAATCAATATTAACGCCCCAAAGAGGAACACCCGCCAATTTGACCTGTTTCGATTGTCGCGTTTTAAAACTAATGCATCAAGGAATGGAGTACTCACACGCTGCTGTGAGCTTTATAATACCCATTTAAATGGTATTGATATGTTTAATATTTCCATAATCACTTACAAATACTCCGTAAATCAAACCCTAACCAATACAATAAGCTGACTATTCGTTTTTAACTATTTTTATTGATTAATATTATTATTATATTTTATATACGCCATTACTAATATCATACACGCTCACACTCCACACTTACACGCTCAACACACTCCCACAAACACATACACATACACCCTGCATACTAGACTCTTATGTAGTTCTAAAATTGAAGATACATTAGTTTTATTAAGTAGTTTAAAAAATAAAAAATACGTGTGGCACTCGAGGACTGCCGCGGTAAAGCTATTGCATAGCATTTTTAACAACTTATGCAATTATAATTATTTATTTACTTTATTTATTTTATTTTATCTGATATCAGATAACTGCGCTCTATCGGAAAACGTTGAATTTATTCCGAATCATTTGCGGCTACGAAAGCAAAGGATTCGGAAAAATTCCGATAGAGCGCCGTCTTCCGATAGAGCGCCGCGCACGAATTTTTTATCCGATAAAGCAAAAAAAACGGATTATTCGAAAAAAATCGTAGATAAAAAGATAGATAATTAAATTATCTTTAAAATGGTGCAGGTTTCATAATAATACGTTAGATAGTATTTGCGTAGTAGTCGTTTTTGTGTTCGGTTAGACCTAATTTCACAAATTAATTACACTATGTAATATCAACAAAATCTAAAATATTCAAAGCTAAGAATATTAGGAAAATGTTCTTCTTTAACATATATTTTTTTCGAATCGTAAGCAATACTCGTTTAGACGTAATTATCAGTTTAAAATCATTAATTTTCGTTAAGAAATTTCTTCATTCGGTCGCCGCGCAAGCCTAGGCCCGCGATAAAAGCTATGCAATAGCTTAAAAGTAATTTATGTAGTTTTATTGAAATTCGTAACCGGTTTTATTTGTTGTCAATCTGCATACATTTAAAAAAATATTGTTACTGTAATACTGTGTGATTTGTCAATAAATAATTGAATTGAATTAATTCTATTTTTTTTAACTGGCGGCTAATTAACAACCTGTCAAGTGAAATGTGAACTGCAGATTTATTCAATCAAAATGTTTCAGTTTGCTCTTTTGCCTAATTTAGAGCAAGTTTATATATGAATATTATCTACGCCTAGAAATGCGAACGTATTATTACGCTTACTGACCTTACATCTATGACGTATAGGCAAATAGCTGATAATTATGGAACAAATCTATGATTTATCAGCAGAGTAATCAAGCAGGAAAACCAATCAAAGGGACATAAAAAGCAATGGAATATGTTTGTTTGTTTGTTTGTTTATACTCTTTATTGTGAAATGTCACAATGGGCGGGTTTATTGTCATATGACAATCTCTTACAACCAACCCTACTATGATGTGTTATATGTATGTGTTCGTGTAACATGTCTGTAAGTGTGTGTCTTGCTATTGCATTCGATCGACAGAATTGAAAATACAATTCCATTAATTTGATCCCAACGGAAAATGGTGACCCAGCCGGGAATCGAACCCGGGACCTTACAATGTAAGATCAGGCGACCTAACCACTATGCCACCGGGCCGTGTGGTCGGAAGAAGAAAGCAACTGTTTAATATGATTCCTTTCTTGTGCCTTAAAGCAAAATGGATCCACCAAAGACTGCAGCTGATCTAAACAGAGAACTACATGAGTCCAGAATTTATAGTGACGTAACAGCGGTGCGAAGACGCCTCATTGAAGCCGGTAGAAGGGTAAGAAAGCGAATCGAAAAGCAGCTCCTGACCAGCGCCATAATAGTCATACACAATGAAACATGATGAAAGAGTGTGTAGCTTGGGGCGAAAAATACCAGCACTGCACAGCTGAAGACTGGATAAAAGTTCTCTTCTCCGATGATATGCATTTTGTTGTTCATGCGTAGATCATCTGGCGAACACATTTCTCCTGCTCACTCAGAACAAAGAATAAAGCAGCCTCTCAAAAATATGTTTTGGGGCTGCTTCTCCTGTCATTGCGCTTGACGACTTGTGCCAGTTGAGGGGATATTGTATATTGAAACCAGTATATTGAAATCCTATTAACCCATATGATACCTGACCTGCACTACGTCTGTCCTCCTAATCATCTGTTAACCCGCCACTAGTGACGTCAATTTGACTTACATCATTGGTGACGCCGGTCTCACGCACCGGGATTTTCAAACTAAGTTTTTTACATAATTAACTATACATGCTACTTTTCATTAGTTGAGTTTTAAAGATACGTACTTGTTTGACAATAAAACAAAGCATTTTCATAAATCACGGCTCGTTTATTAGTCTTTTCGCTATAGAACTTAGAACACTTAAAATTAACATAGTTTTTCACCTATCTTCATAAAAATTTAAAAAATCACAACAATGATATAATTTTTTTTCTGAATCAGCCCTTTATAGTGTTATGACACTAGGAACTTTATAAAAAGAAACAAAAATGGTTATACTTCTCCCAAAAAAACTCAAAAAAATACACCCAAAAATCATTGTTCCTCCACAGCCAAACAGTTTCTGCAAGACGGCCCTACATGTTCGAGACGCAAATATTTCTTACATTTGTGGCAAGTGTATTTCGTTTTTCTGTTTTTTTGCCATCCACACTCATAACATCAACCTTTTCTTGAAGGACCAGCCGTCCCAAGTCTGTCATCGATCTTCAAAATTTCTGAAAGTCTTTGTCTCAACAATCGAGGCAAGTTCATCTGTGTCTGTCGTTGTCTTATATGCGATTCAATTAGTACCATGGCCAAACTCTCAATGAAATGACGGCGTTGAAGTTTTGAGTTTTGATTATTAGCTGTATAAAACACCTGACTGTTTATAGTGCTGACATTGAGCATAACGTAAAAGACTACCATAGTCCAGCGCCTTGTTGCTCGGGCATAATTGTAATTCGCGCATAAACGATCAACGACAACAACCCCGCCCTTGGTGTAATTGTAGCTCAAAATTATATCGGGTTTTTGAGTTTCACCATCCACTTTATCATCATTGTGCATAGTACTGATCAATAGGACATTCTTTCATGCCTTTGGAACCATATTTCTTTTTGGAAAGACATGCTGAAACAAGGTGATATAATTATAAAAACTTAATAAAATCTATTACAAATATGTATATATACATAAAAATATCTATTAAAAAAAGCTCAATCATGAAATAATACAATCACACAATAAAAATATAGTAAAAGAAAATAAATAGCTAACAAAAAAAATTTTAATTGAAAAATCATCTTCTACTTTTGACTTACGTAGTCGGTGACCCCGGTCTCACGCACCGGGTTGGCGCCAAAACTCCGAAATGTGCGCCCGCGTCACCGTCGCGCGATGCACTGACGGTGGGGGGTGCGCAATGAGACAGCTACTCACTACAGCTACGAAATCACAACACAAATCGATTGCTAGTGAGAAAGTTATTCAACTTTTTCGAACCACCCGGTCTCACAGACATATATACGTCACCAGTGGCGGTTAAATCGACTACCTTCTAAATCGGGTTAAAAGTCTCAATAACATAATCATACTTACTGAGCGTGGATCTTAGGATACTCAAAGGGATCGTTGGACGCCAGTTCGAGGTATCCTCGGCTCTTCGGATGTAGTACAGTTGGTATGATCTGGATAGACCTGGTGTTGTTATCCAGCTTCTCTCCGACCTGGCCTGTCTTGGCGCAATTGGCGAGGAAGCCGCCGAAGAAGAATTGCAGGTCGGGATGGTCGATCGTGGTGTCGGCGTATTTGGAATTGACGAAGCCCGTCACCTCGGATATACCTGGAAACAAATATATTTTGCTGCAGTCCAATGTTATTATTTTTTTAAATAATATATATTGCTGCTCCGGTTCCTATTGGTTCCGTGCAGCTTGGGTGGTGTTAGCCAAACTTTTTCTGTCATCTGGCCTGCCTAATTCACTGTTTAACTCCAATGTAGTAGCTTCCTCGAATAGGTCCTTAGATTCTCAGGGCCGCTGTGAGCTTCTGCCACGTCTGTAATCTTACTGTCGGAGGCGGTTGTGATCAGAGGATCATGAATTCGGAGGAATACCTCAGGCGGATCTAGGCGGTTGGCGCATAATCTGCACTTTCGGAAAAAACTAAGAAAACCCCAGCTGACGAATAGAGGGGTTTGGAGTAGTATGTTACCTACGAAGGCTGAGGGTAGTTTTCGACCTGACGAATTCAACCCTTGAAACGATCCGCCAGCCACCCGATCCCGAGCGACCTTGGCGAGCAAAGGCTGTCGCGGTCCGCAAAATATTCAAATTGAATAACCGCTTGCGTCAGGTAGAGGCCGCGCAAGCGACTTCGAACCCGTAATCAGCCGGAAGGACGGAGAAATCCGGCCATATAGATGAACTACCCGGTGCCACACGGTAAGGAGTCTGACTCTCGCGGGCCAGTTAGCAAAGCTAGATAGTGTACTGTCGACGACTCCAAGGTTGAAAGAACCTTGGCTCTACGCTCACCCCAGGCTGAACTACACTAAGTACTCTCTACCATTTATTTAGTAAGAAAGACCATATTGATTTTGTAATGAGTGCCGATTATTTGGGAAGCTAATGTTAATGAGAATTTTCGAATTAAAATTGAATTTCATGAATACGCGAACAAAAAAGGTGAGGGTTTTTCGTTTTATGAGTGTCGGAATGACCTGGGCGCCAGCTCCGTATTCACTACTTGGTTCGGTTCACTCAAAACTGCATGTAAGGGCTCCCGACGGCTAGGAGGTCCTACCACTGGGAAGGAGCACGGATAGGTAGTGCCGGTAGCTAACAGCCCTCAGGGTGTGGTGAAACTAGCCTATCCGCCTGTAATGCGAGAGTACCTGCGTCGCAGGCAGCCGACCTTGACTTTACGGGGAAATCTAGATTGATGGGAGAAGTTAAATCGTGGTTCAATTAAGAACTATTAAGTTTTAGATTTTGGAATAATTTAATTGAAATAATTTAATTAGGATAATTTCATTGAAGCAATTTAAGTTTCGGAACAATTTAATTGATGACCGACGTATCAGGTGCGTCGAAATGATAATGTACTTTTAAATGATTCACTCAGGGGTCTATCTCCAAGAATCTAATATTAATCAAAGTCTAATAGCAATTAGAGTGAATTAAATGTCGTATCTTTAATAGAAATGAGTACTTGATATTATATAGAGCATCTGATGCATTACGACCTTTATCGGTATCAATTGCAGAATTGCCTTTCGCCGGAATCCCTGTGGGTATTCCGGGTTTTTACCTTAAAAACCCTCCAGAAATAAAAAGAGAATATTCTGATTAAAGACTGTACAGTGTTTATTCGAAAGATATATTACAGTGTGGAGATCCAGCCGTAAGTTTATTCTTACAAAGTCTTAATCAGTTATCATACTCAAACTTATATTTTAAATGAGAAGGTTAACCGTGGTATTTTAAGTGTGAGAATTCATAATATATTCAAAATGAGGAAGTATGCGAGCGACTGGATGTGGAATTTCAGGAAAATTGGATGGTTTGGTATGGCCCCGATTTCGCGGGTATTTTAATTATCCCTCAGGTACCATGAATATCGGGTTCTTCTAATGGTGTGTTAGAATGGGGGCAACGACCTAGCTTCGCCGATCTGGTATTAAGGCTGAAGGCACGTACGTGTTTCGCGATTATTTAAATCGTGGGAATTTTCCTATTATTCACTTCCCCCAGCCGTAGTACGTTATCCTACTTTAAATTGTGGAGATTTAAGTATCCTTTAAAGAAATTAACTTGAGTCTACGTGTCGACAACGGCTCGGAGATTCAAAACGGGACGGTTGCCCTTCAAAACCCTAAAAGGGGTACCGACGCGATGTAAGATCGCGCGGTAAGAATTTTACTGGAAAATACACTGAATTGAACGGGACTTGCCAGAGATATCCTTGAGCGATGTCTTGCGCTGATTATTCTTTCAACGGTTTTTTGATTATGGCGGGACCGGCCAGGGCCGGTCTTGCCGACGTCCGTACTCGTCCGTCGTCCCGAGAAGAAGAGAATGAGTGGGGGCAAAAAGCGGTTTTGCCGTTTCAAATTATCAGCGGCCGATAAGAGATGTAGCTTGCCAGCTGCGATATTAATTGTTAATACCTAAAAAATGTCCAGTCCTTATTTTGGACATTTTATGTAAAGCGTAGTCTTTACAATTTATAACATTTCTCTTTGGTAACATTACTCACCAGTTCCAGACATGAGTCCGTCTCTGATGAACAAGTGGCCCAGCTCAGTAGTCACTCTCTTCAATATATCTAGTAACTAGCTGACCCGTGCCCACTTCGTTGGGCGGTAAAACTTTTTACCTGTGATGAAATTATGAGTGTGGTTCGGTTAGTACTGAGTGCTATGATTTATTTCCTAACTGCCAAAAGAAGGGTTATATTTTTACTGCATATGTATGTATGTATTTGCATGCCAATTTGACTATAATACCGTTATTTGTGAGTGTCTTCTTGTGAGTGTCTTATTTGTGAGCGTATAATCTCTTTAACAGTAAAAGGGAAATTATATGCAGTAAAAGGGAAAAGCCTTTTGTTTTAAACACTTGAGACGATAAATTTACTTATTTTGATAAGAATTCATAATTGTTGATAACATGACCTAAGGATTTAAATTATTTTTTTAACATAAAATACTAGTTTTTGTGACTTAGATATAAAAGTTAGGCATATGCTGTTCCTGACTTTTTTGTAGGCATTATCAAGCTCTACAACTTTTCTCTAGAACTTAATCATATATCTCTCATCGTTAAGGCAGCGTTAGTTAAAAACGTTTTCGTTCGACCGTTTTTTCTCCGACTTACTTTGCAAATCCGACTACCACGAGTAAGTCTTTTCATTTTTCGGAATAATATGCAGCTTATGACACTCACAAATAACGTGGCTTTCCATTGGTAAAAGAATTTTCAAAATCGGTTTAGTAGATCCAGAGATTACTTCCTACAACGTCACAAACTTTACCTCTTTATAATATTAGTATAGATAAATGCCATACTTTGGTATTGTATATTTCTTTACTAAAATTACTCACCAGTTCCAGACATGAGTCCGTCTCTGAAGAGCAGGTACTCCATAGCAGTGGCCCAGTTCAGCGGTGCTGTGTTAGTGTCGTTAATGAAGAAGTTCAGAAAGAACGCGACGTGGTTGTGAAGATTCCTTCCGACAGATGGCAGATCATGGACAGGTCTAACCCCAACTCGACGCAGCATCTCGGGATCTCCAATGCCGCTCAGCTGCAGGATCTGGGGAGAGTTTACTGCACCACCACTGAAAATAATATATGAGAAGAATAGGTATTAAATCAAGTATCATTGCCACTTTATTAATTCTGAATATACACTGATTCACAGTTGTTTAGTGGATGCTAAAAACAACACCATGAGTGTACGCTTAACATGCACGTACATGATCCCGACACTAAACGCAAAGATAGAATGGATTATTTATTTATTTTATTTATTTATTTATTTATTTCTTAGGCAAATCAACATAACAGTTTATACCAATCCGTTGATATGCAATATACACATAAATATAAAAAATAATAGAATTCTTACAAGTACATACACAACATGTTTAAATAAATATTAAATACAAATACATACATTATTAATTAAAAAAAACTTACAAACTTACAGTATATAAAGAGTGAAAACAATTTATCTTATTCTGACATAAACAAGTAGCGCAATGCCCACACCTTGAAGAGATGCGGGCTCGCTGTAAAAATATCAAAGTCTGACGCTGTCGAACGTAGCGCATTTATGTGCCGCAAAGCTCGGGTAAGTAGACTCCATCGACTTAGGTTGGAGCGCGAGGACAGCTCGATTATAATTGTCCGGAACAAAGAGACAAACCTTCGCTAGCATGCTAGGATTATCAACTCTTCCCCGGATCAGCTTGAAAACGTAGGCCATGGCGAGCATTTCTCTACGAAACTTAAGACAGTTATAGCCCACCATGCCTAGTAGAAAACTAGTAGGGTATAAGTACGGATAATATCTGTACTGCTTGAAATATATAAAGCGTAAGAAACAATTTTGATTTTTTTCCAACATACCTATATTATCATAATACCTCAATTATTCAAATGATTATATCTTATAATTATTTTTATTATATTCTTACGCGTAGACGACGTTTTTACACACGATTTTACTGGGTTTATTCATAGTAAAACACATTTTTTATTCGTGTTAATTGAATAAATTAAAAACCAAAATATCCTAGACTTACTAATATATTATATGCTTAGTACGTACATTATTTTTCAGAACGTTTTTCGTCACCAGTTAGCAGAAATACGAATTGGGAAACCTCGTGTTTCGTCTTTATGTAAAAAACCATTTTTGTATATTTTTTTCCTAATTTATTGGAAGTTGTTATCAATATAAAATTTCATAGACATACTAGATAAATAGGTGTTTTATAACTGTGAATTAAAAAATATCAGATATATATGATCCTGATGTGGATCCTGTTGTGGATCCTGTGTGATATAGATGTGGATCCTGATGTGATATAATGATCCTGATGTGGATTCCATATAACTGCATTCGTTTCCAATCTACTGTGCGTCTTCTTAAAAAGGTCGCTAAACTAATATATGAATTTGCGAGCGCCTATTGCGATCTAGCGGGCACAGATCGCTTTACGCGACAAAACAGCTTATCGACAAAGCGAAAATTCGCTGCAATCTTACCGAGTTCAGCTCAGATAGTCATCTCGGTCACACATATGGGCTTTTAACGGGGCTTTCAAAATCAGTGGTCCTCTCATTCTAACCTGTGGCAAATTACGCAAAACAATATATGTATCTATACGACTTTTGTATTGACGTTTAAGTCAGGCTTGCGTTATGGAAGTAGAATGCGAGCGTGTTCCTTATTTAGTTTCGTTTCTTTAGAACAAGTGAGCAGATTTTTTTATTGTATACGTTTTTATCGTATAACTCTTCTAGATTGTTGACTTTTAACGTCACCCGACTATGTTCACCACGCTGATTCCGAATCTGCTATAATCTTTATTTGGTCTCAATCAATAAGTGAGATATAGGCATTCAAAGAAGCGTCAAACCAATACATTTTGGTAGGTTAAGTTAGTTTTCTTTTTAAATAATACATAAACACCTATTTGACGGTAGGTTAGGTTAGTTTTTTTTAAACAATCTTTTGTATGTAAAAGTTTGTCTTGGAATTTTATGCGTCCGAAGCTTTTTTCTTTAAAATTTAGCATTACAATGATCGAATCTAGTAGTATTTCCCCCCCTCCTACTTGAGTTAACCATTCTTGGTTTGACGCTTACAAATGCTAAGATTTGAGCTAATCAATTTTGGTTAGCCAACGGTCGCCTTGCAAAAAATCCATTTAAAAAATAGAACGCGTTTCTAGATAGATAGATAGATTAGAACCGATAAGGTTCTAATGTTTTATATGTCAAATATCAATGCGATCATTTTACAGTTATTATTTTTATGATCCGTATAGTGGTTTACAAGTTATAGTCGTTTTACTCAAGGTCATTACGCGCGAAAATGTCGCCGGCGTAAGTGACAGCTGAATTTTTACTTCGCGATTGCATGGGTTTATTTTTTAAATTTTTGAGAAAGGTTCCTATTCTGCAATAATTCCTTGGTTTTATTGCCTGATAAACAATGGAGGAAAATGTCCCTTGTGGTGAGTTCTGTCTTAACCCCTCCAATCGCGAAGTAAAAATTCAGCTGTCACTTACGCCGGCGACATTTTCGCGCGTAAATTCGGCGCAAGTAAATGACCTTGAGTAAAACGACTATAACTTGTAAACCACTATACGGATCATAAAAATAATAACTGTAAAATGATCGCATTGAAATTTGAAATATGAAACATTGTAAGATTATCTCGTAAAACAATTAAGATAATAATGAATAAATATTACAAAGTTGGCGAACTGAAAAAAAGTCGCCTATTCAATTAATTTCGATGTTTTTATCACAAAATACGTAAAATATGCAAAAATTGTAAATACAGTTACGTATTTACAATTTTGTATGTTCTTTATTAAATACTTTACCAAAACTTATATTTTATTTTACTTATTTGCATAAAAACATTTAATTACTCAGCCAAGAAAAAATCGATGTATTCTCGTAAAAAAAAAAACATTTTATTTTTGTGATTAATTGAAGTTGTTTTTTATATGAAATTCTTTCACAATAACTTTTCCACTATATCATTCTTCTTAGAAAACACACCCAAACTTTCAGCTTTGTCTGATATTACAGAAAAATCTAAACTTTTTTGAGTTAGCATTGTAAACTTGGTAACTTTGACGGAAACTTTGATAATACAAAAATGGTTAAGGATTTTCAAATAATATGTCTTATTATATGCTTATTATATGTCTAGTAACTAAATATTATACTCCAGAGAGTCACATTTCATAGAAAAACAATAAAAAAAACCCAATCAAAATGTGGTAACGAGGAGCGGCGGTAAAAAAATGTCCGATGTCAAATTAGAAATCAAGTTGAATTGAGCAAAATATAGCCAATTTTGTGATTATATACGATGTAAATCAAATAATAGCTGTTTCATAAGCGAATTAAACGAATATTACGTCATAATTCGCGATTTTTCGTCATAATTCGCGAAAAACAAACTAACATTTTTTGCAATGCTAACGCTTATGTCAAACTATTTTACTCGATAATTCGTGAAAAAAAGCAGATGAGCTGTCCCAAATTAGAAATTCTCTTTCGGAAAACTTCCTAGAATGCAAATCACTTACGGTTTTGCAGGAAATAGCACAAAAATAACACGAAAATCACAAAATCACAGACACTTCGGGCGTTGTTACAACGGCCGGACGTCGGCTCGGCGACTCGCGCAGGTGTTGCGCGCGGGCGACGAAGCGAAACTGATTATTATAAATAATTTATCGTCTAACAGTCGTCGATTAGAGTTCGACCGTTCGACTTTTTCGATATCGCATACTTTATACGCGGATAGGATCGCAATTCGAGTAATAAATCGCATTTTACGCAGCGCGGAGCGCCCTAACCAAAATTGATTAGCTCAAATCTTAGCGTTTGTAAGCGTCAAACCAAAAATGGTTAACTCAAATAGGAAGGGTTAACTTGATTTCACTCCCTTAAGCCAATAAAACGGAATTTCTCAAAGCCACCGCAGGTGCACCTGTAAATACTTATCAGCACCGCAGGACTGCTGATAAGTATTTGTTAATTTCTGTCTAGCAAGCGCATGCCTTCAGTGCGTTTTATTGAATCTACGACACAAGCAGTGAAATTCAAACTGAGGGGTAAATATGTAGAACTTTTTTTTACTAAAAAAGCGTAAAAATCGCAAGAAAATATGTCGGGCTCGCCCTATTTACCAACCCTGAGCACGCCACTGCTTACCTTACTATAATCTCGTTGTTGGCGTAGATGACTTGCATGTCACCTTGGTTGTTCCTGACTTGGACCGCATATGCAGTCCTCGTTGTTTGATTGATGAGGACCTTAGTGGCTGTCGTGTTCAGCATGACGTGGAGATTGGCTCTTCCTCGGGAAGGTCTTATGAAGGCTCTGGCAGTGCTCAACCTGGATCCATTGCGGTTTGTTGTCTGAGCTATAGCAAAGCCGGTGTGGAATTCCCCATTTAGATCACGAGATGGATAGCCTAAGAAAGAAAAAAAGTAATTTTAGGTTGACCTGTAAATGCACAATCCTTACAAACACTGCTTCTCATCAGACGTTGTTCCAGCAGGTCCAGGCATTTCTATACCATCAGCAGCTGCCCCCAGGAGACCAAAGAAGAAATGCACTTGCTATCTGTATGTGCATTTCATCTTACCCGATCCTGGGTGAACAGCCGGGCAAAGGATGCCGTGGACCGCGATAGATTCGGTATACATCGTTTCACCGCTTCGTAAGCGAGAGGACCGCGCAAGCGACCTCGAACTCGTAACCAATCGAGAGACTGGAGTAATCTGGTCGCAATTGGAAGTAAGGGCGTGAGTGTAAGCCCGCTGGGTAACACTCCTGGCTATCTCGCGGTTAAGGCGTTGGCCTCTGGGTTTGTGTCGGAGCTTGACGGTGGAATGTTTTGTCCATGTCTTCTGCGCTCACTTCGCGGGAGACAGAACGACTAATCGTTAAAACTTCTGAGGTGACGGGTTCGCCCGTTGTAGTTAGCAACTCTATTTGGTCGAAATATGGTGGCATGGTGGTAAGCATGTTAGATGGTGGTAAGCATGGTGAGCCTATTACACATATTAAAGCATGGTGAGCTCATACTTTGTGTGCAATAAAGTGTGCAACAAACAAACAAGTGGAGACTTCCCCAGTTTCGATGAACAGTTTAACCTCTGATTTAGACGTCATCATGCATCATCGAATTTATCTCAGGTAAATTTAACAATTACCTAACTCTTCCGCGGCTTTCAGAAGGGTATAGCTGAGTGGGGGATGATAAGGGAAGTGCGAGACTGTCAGAGGGCCTCCGACTCCGTGATAGCCGCCATCCATGGTATCAGCCTGCTTATTGTCCTCAGATTTCAAGAAGTACGGAAGGACATCCTCATAACTGGAAATAAAGAAGTCATTCGTATTACATATATATTGTAGTTTAAACTCATTGTTGCTGAAACTCAATGAAGTTGAGGCCCTTCACCCCATGTTCAAACATGGGATGATGGGCCTCAACTTATTCATAAGTGCTTAGCTACTTGCCGGGAGAACTTTGCGGTGACGCAACGGTTTTTTTAAATACTGTATGTTTGCTTAAGATTTAACTAAATTTGTTTAAGACTTATTGACCTCAGTCGATTGGTAAATGTTTTGCTTCCTCCTACATCCACCTCGCTGGCGCATTAAATATAAATAAGAATCTCAAACATACCACACTCGCAAACTATAATTTTTACTTTATTTAATTAATTATTGGTTACTGCACAATTCTGGCTTGCGTTTTGTTTTCAATTGTCTCATTTGTATCGAGGGACTTTGTCATACTTTAATAAGATCGATAAAATATTCTGTTTGTACTTGTGAGGGACCACCCCTCACAAGACTCCAAATTATTCGATGTGAGGTGGTGTCAACTTACGAGTTATCTCCGTATTTAAAAGCGGTTTTGATGAAGCAGAATATATTTATTGATTGAATCGATTGAATATTGCCAGTTATAACGCTTGCCGAATTAACGAGTGCCCGGATTATTTTATCAAGACGCGAGGGTTGCGCGACGGCGGTTATGTAGGAAAGTTGATGAGGATTGTATGTGTGCTCCTAGTATCTTGTACTGGGCACGGCTCGAGTCTGTGGGATTACAGACTGATGCTTCGAGACTCAGGGAAAATGAGGAAAGGAAACCAAGGAGCCGGATCCGTTGAGCGACCTCGTAGAGGGGTACCGTATATGCCGTCGCAACCTTGGGGGAAGGTGATCAATCGGGGACTGATAATTTGGTTGCTTTTTGGCCGGTTTATATAGGCCGTGCAATGATGCAATTTGAAATATTCTGAGTAAAAGTATTGTTTCATAGTGCTGATTCATAGCTGCATGAGTCAAAATAATAGCTGAATTGTGTCAGTGGATTTCACTGGAAATCGATGCATTTGTTGATCGTATGTAGTGGACTTAAGGTCCGTTACATACTTATTATTTATCGAATACCATTTATTATTACTGACCTCCATCCTTCGTTGCCTGCTTCTGCCCAATCGTCAAAGTCCTTGCGAGATCCTCGGATGTACATCATTCCATTCATTACAGAAGTTCCACCCAAAACCTGGCAAATAAATGGAAATATTAAAAAATAATTTATTTTCAGATACCCAGATTTTTTAGTCAACGTCATTGATTATACATGGCATTAACTTTCGCGTTGGCGAAATACTATTTCGCGAAATGCAAACGAAAGTAAAAGCAATTTATTTGTCCATCAATAACAGCATTTAATTCGAATGGTTTTTTAAAAAGATCCCATTTATTAAAAAAACGATTATTTAAGAAACGATAACATTAATAATATTCAAATATTTGTGCTATCTATCGCAATTATATACAGGCTGACTACATCACAGAAATAATACGGAGAGATAGAACGTTATCTATTAGTTTATTAGTCCTATAAAGTGCATAACTTTTATGTATTGAAACCTGTACACCAAATTAAAAATTGTCATCTTTATGTAAATAATATTAAAATAAGTAGAGCTATGATTTTAAAAATCGTTTGTTTTTATATTATTATTGAATACCGTATAGGCGTGGTAGACGACGAAGATCATACTGGTATACGACGAAAGACCATATTGATCATATTATGAATAATAGAGTATAATAATAGAATTTTTAGAACTGTGAGTGTCATCTACACGTTGCGTTTCGCATTAAAATCCTGGTTGCCAAATTGTAGAATGACTTTGACCAATCTATTGCGCTATAACCTGATACTTGATAAGAAATATGTTTTCGGTTAATTATGTTTAAAAAAAAAAATTATAATAATATTATGTTAATTAATTAAATTCACAAGTATATGTGCACAGTAAGAAACCTTTTTAGGCTACTTAATTTATTGGTCAATTTAGTTATATATTAATCTATATATTTATTTATTTTACTTATCTATAAACTTAAATATTTTCTTTTTCTTTATTTAATATTAGTTCTTTATTTATATACACATTTATATATTTATAATAACCTTAAAATTTATAAGAATAAATGAGCGATTTGAATGAATAAGAAAAAAAAAAAAAAGAAAGAAAGTGAAGTCACTATGATTAAAGTGAAGTCTTAAATACTATCACCCCAGAACAGATATACAATCTAGTGGGGGGATAAAATCCACACAAATGCAATCTTATCTGCTTCGCAAAAATCAATTGTATTGTTTTGGATAATTTTATTAAAATATAATCAATAATACGTATGTTCGCAGGGGATGATGCGATTGAGCGATCCCTATTGTAAGATAAAAATTCAAGTTTTTAGCACCTTTGTCATGATGTTTACAGCTATCGGTAAAGATTTTTAAAAAACGTGTAAATTCGTGAACTTAGAACTGACGCAATAGGCGCGAAGTGATCTCCAGACCATAGTGATGTAATACCACTGCAAACCCCGGGTGTGTATAAAGTCGAATGCAGCTGCGGTCTAGCCTACGTTGGACAAACGAAACGGCCCATAGCCACGCGACTGACAGAACACATCAAAGCTGTTAAAAACGTTCAGCGAGAAAAATCGGCGATCTGCGAACATATATTGGATAGCGGAAGTAACCACTGGATGCAGTTTCAAAATCCCATTGTTCTATCCAAGGAACAATTCTACTTTCCTCGCATGATCCGGGAAGCCATTGAAATAAGAAGAACTCCGAACTTCAATAGAGATGACGGCTACAAACTCTCTTCTACGTGGAACCCTCTTCTTAAAATGTTCCCGCCGCCGAACGCCGAACGCAAAGACGTAAAACAGGATACAGTGAGTGTTGTGTGCAAGACGGATTTTAAAAATTCCCGCGCTCCGAGCCCGGCCCCCCACCACCGTTATAACCTACGCAGTGGCGGCAGCGGTTTGCGGCCTACCCGCAAAACAACGGACTGACAGATCTTCAGTCTACCCTAGACAACGGCGGCTGCAACGTCACCGAAACGTCGGGTCCTACAAATTTCACGCGGTAAATTCGTTTTCTATCCTATTTATAATGTCAAACAACCGCGATAGTCTTCGATTTTATATCCAGACCATAGCTTACAACTTTAGTGAGTCTATCGATAAATCTTTATTTTTCCGAGAAGTATACGGAGTTACGCAATTAATTGCTAATCTTATTTCGCAAGGGAGCGAAATAGCAGGAATTTACACACGAATGAAGGTACGTTACGGTTAATATATTGAAAATAATATACAGGCGGAGTTTTAATTAGTGACATCCAGTGGATGAAGCATTACAAGCAAATAAGCAACTTTTGATATATTTTTTTGGAAAATACACAACAAAAAAAATATTTATATATATGTTTTAATTTTAAAAATGTATAGTCTTAAAAATAATACAAAAAGAGTTGAGAGCGTTGCGCTATCTAGCGGTAGGTAAAAAATCGCAAATGTTATTTATTTGTGATATTTCACTGTCGCTATTTGGCGCAGTGCGTTCAAGGCTTGTCAGTCTTTTATTTATCAGTCAAGTTTTTTCAAACTTTAAAAAAAATGGAAAGGTTTCATATAATTACAACCCTTAATGGAGGGAGCATAAATATAAATGATGTGGCAACTAAATTAATAAGATTTTTATATGCGTTTAACCTTTCGAGAGCCAGTCATTCCACGCAAAATTTTCGAAGCCAGCAAAAATTTGTTGTTAGAAGATGTGTGCAAGCATACTAATATATAACGGTGGCTTATTCAATGGCAGACTTTAATGACAGGCTTTTAACGCAGTGAAAGGAGAAATAGAGCTGATGATTGAATAAATCCGGATATAATACGGATAATACGAAAAACGCCAATCGGCGTGCGTGGCGAACCAACAAGGGGTTAATTTACTTCGGAACTAGTTAAATTTCTAATCCCTCAAAAATATCTACTCTGCTCTAGTAAATACTTTTATTTCATACAGTATTCTGGGTTAGGGAGGAGGAGCACGGATCTTTTTTCGATACTTTTTGGTATCGAATACTTTTGTTTCGATACCGATACTTTTGTACTCGATACTTTTACTCAATGAGTGCTTTTTGGCAAGTATCGTATCGAATAAATCTTTTGAATGATTTTTGACGTGACAACGTCTTCGATATAGCCGGATGCACGCACGAAAAAACATGACTCATGCGGCGTTACCACGCTCTGAGGCGTTCTATTTAAGGCTTGAAGTGCAAGCGAGAGCGCGGAACGAGCGACAAAGAGGCACAATCGGCCTCCGCGTTCAGCAGCGTTCGACATCTGTCTCTCTCCTACTTGAGTGAGCGATGCGTCCGCGTGGACAGCTGCTATACAATAATACATTTACATGTTTTCGTCAAGTATGAAATGCAGGGAAAAGTGAATGTGGTGTCAATTGTTTATAGCAATGATAATTGCGGCGATAAAGGTAATGATTCTTTCGATATTAATTATATGTTCAGTGATATATTGTCGAATATTCGTGCTTTCATCATTAAAATAAATAGCATCGGTCCGCTAGTGCAGCGATTGTAGGTTATGATATAATTGACCAAAACTATAACAATAAGTTAACAGAACTATTTCACGATGAGTAAAAAATCAATGGCTTTACTATTCGATCGAAACAATTATCGAGCGTAGCTATGATTTCAAAAAATTAAAACATAAATGTTAAATCTTCCACATATCATAACAACATGTCTGAAATGACAGGTTGGACCAGCCAGCCGTCAAAGGGAACAATTTTCTTCTATATTAAACACTTTGAGGCGGGCTTTGATTTTCTTTTGAAAAAAAATCGGCGGGGCACCGACAACCGATACAGACAATCAAAAAAGAGGCGGGCTCAAAATTTTCTTTTGAAAAATGCAACCATTCCATCAGTATTTTCTTTATGACGTTGTCACGTTCAACTATTGTCAGTAAACCGACTTTACAGACAACCGATTTTTTTTAAACAAAGCTTTATGACTCATGTTTATGCCTGCCGGTTAAAAAATAACAATATGTTTTTCTTCATTCGTTCATTATGGTACATAGGAATTTGAACTTTATTGGTTGAAAATAAAGTTCTTTATGTTATCGTCTTTGCGTTGAGGTTCATTAACTCACTCAACTCACCAGTGCTGCCAATTTAGCGATTAAGCAACATATTGACACTAACAGCGACTGTTTATTTTCATTTAGCGACAAAATACTAGCGTCCATTCTAGCGCGTTTTTTTTATATGGTAGTTTGATTATCGTTTTACATTTTTTCTTACCAATACCAGCAACATCGGTCCCCTCCGAACGTTTATTTACAATCACAAAAACATGAAACCGATTAGCGCCAAAAGCGACTAGATAAACTTCTATTTTTAAGTGATACCACAGAGTAAGAGTGGGAAATTTAATTACGTTTAAAGAAATCATTAATAAACGTTGATTTGTCCATTTATATATTTTATTTATTATTTTATTATTATTAGTACCTACCATTTCCTTGACCAATTCGTGAGCTATATCGTCCATGTCCACAAATTTACAATAATAAAACCAAACACAAAAGGTTCCTAAGAAAATTACCGATACTTTGGGTATCGATACTTTAGGGTATCGATACTTTGTGTCGATACTTTTGCGAGTACGATACCTATTTTCGATACTACTCATGAGTACAGTATCGATACTTTCTATTCGATACCTTGTCACTAGGGAGGATCTATGTACATGTACTGTTTCATATCTGCTTATAACAGCGCAAAAGGCTCTACTTCAGGTTATGCCAAGAAGCCCCGAAGTTACTCCTCAAACGACTTGTTCGTTGAGTTAAATTTATTAGACATGAGATAGATATATTCAAAAACAGTTCTTCTTAGCTACTTAAAAGTACAGATATACACGTTGAAACTGAGTATAAAATCGTAACCAGGGGCTCTACAGTCGCTAAACATATCGTACGGAAAACCAGATGTTCTTTCGCCCAAAGACACTTTGGCTTTATTGGGCCCAAAATTTATATCACACCTAAAGAATATATAAAAACATACAGAAATATAATCCAACATGCAGAAAGTCAATTCAACTTAAATTTAAAATGAAACTCTTACTTCAACTTGGGATAAATAAGTAGTAAAGTTAATAAGTTATATATCTTTTTAAATCTTTACATTATTATTGTCATACATTGTAATTTATATTTTATATTCATTTATTTGTTCTATAATATTGATATTAAAACATTTCATATTAATTTTTAATTGTATGTCTATGCTATTTCAATATTTTTAAATATTTTATTTTATTTTATTTATTTTATTTTATTTTTGTTAAAAACATACAGCATAAAAAATAACGTATAAGCATAATATATACCAGTAGTAAAGCCAATGATGTTTTAAATTATTTGCTATATAAGGATTTCAAAATGTGCTAAACAATACAATACAAAGAAAACCAAAAAGAATTTAAAACTAACAGTTAAAATCGCTATGTGCGAGTGTATGGGTGTTGTTGTGTGTTTGTGTGATGGAGAGCGTGTATGTGTGGGTGTGTGTGTGTGTGTGTGTGTGTTTGTATGTGTGTCCGTGTATGTATGTGTGTGTGGGTGTGTGTATCTGTAGTGCGAATGTGATTGTGAGTGCTTGTATGTGCATGCTAATTCAATCCGATCTGATAATCAGTTTTTCACGTACCTCCTTAACAAAGGATCGACTATTTTGATGGTTAAATATGTCAATATCGTTAAAGCATACATTGTATGCATGCATAATGCGCGGCAATAACGAATTGGAACCATAGTTAATGTTGAACCTTGGTACGTAAAAAGTTGAGTGAGCGCGTGCGAGTCGGGAAGGCGCTCGTATGCTCACCCTACTCAGGAGGTATGGACTGTCCAACCCAGTATGAACAATTTTATGTAGAAACGACATATCTGATACTACTCGCCGATCCTCTAATGTCTCTAAACCATAGCGTTGCAGACCTTCCGCGTACGACAAGCCGTTGGAAAATAAGCGGAAATTTAGATGACGTATAAATCGTTTTTGAATACGCTCAATCCTCAGCTTGTATGTAGCATACTGCGGAGACCAAATACTAGTAGCAAATTCAAGCAGGCTGCGTACTTATGCAACATAAACCGTCTTCAAAGTGTGAGTGTTTTTAAGAGGTCTACAAACTCTCATAATGAAACCGAGGGTGCTGTAAGCCCTGTTGACGACTGAATCAATTCAATATAATAATAAATTTATTGGTTTTACCAGATTTCAGTTACCTGATTTATTTTTTATTAGTTTTTCTGTTTTATTATGATTCTAAGTGCGCGCATATGAACAAATCGTCGCCATAAATTTAGTTTATGTATATAAATCGTCGCCATAAATGGAGTAAGGGCTATGGCCTAGTTAGGAAGATTCTGCAACGAAAACAATTTAAATATAATTTTTTGATTGAATAAATTATTATTATTTTTATTATTATTATTCCCCTCTAAGAGGAAGTGTTTTCAAAGTATGTAAAGCTATTGCTTTCAAATTAGACGTAGTAACCCTCTACACACTTTTCTTTCGTTCTCATTTTCTTTGTACAGTTTTGATGTTGGATTATATGTAAGATTAATTTAATTGTTTGAACTGTTTCTTTTGCTTTCTTTTTATGAAACATGCTTAATTTGTTTCAATATTAATATAACTAGCGTATAATTTGTTTTCGCGTCATATGCTAAGGATAAATAGCTGTGACAGTAATTGGATTGGTTGTAAGAGACAAAAAAGGTTGTAATATTATTAATATTAAAAAAGTCAAGTTGAAAATACCCAATTTAAGAGTTTATCAGCTACATATCGCTATCTGTCGCATTCAATGCAAAAACATCTAAACACACATATTCACCATATTAGCCGAGCTAAAACCGGACATTACATGCGCGCGTTCGTAACCGCGACTGGTTTTTCCAGAAAACTTTGCCGGAAATTAATCTCAAGCGATTAATCGAATAGGAAAAAGGGCTGACTGGTCGCAGAATTTCTCATAGTAAAGACCACAGAGGTATATGGTAATAGGAATGACGCGAAGTTGCAACTAAGCCCCGGTAAGAACAAATTTTAAAACTGTGTAATGAAAATGATGAGGTCAATCAAAGCGGGTTGCTTAGCGTCATGCATCGGTATTATCATTAATTATATATGGTATTTAGGTTATGATATAGATTAGCTCAACTCCATACGATTTGGCAACCCTTCTGAATCGACAAAATTCAGGAGACAGTTCCTGTTTTTGGGTCAATAATTTTAGCAGGAGTATTATTAAAATTAGGGGGATATGGATTAATTCGAATTATTAATTTATTTAAAATAAGAATTTTAGGATTTAATTATTTAATTATAAGTATTAATTTAATTGGAGGAATTTTTATAATTTTAATTTGTTATTATCAAATTGATATAAAAATATTAATTGCTTACTCATCAGTTGTACATATAAGATTATTAATTCGTGGTTTATTTACACTAAATTTATGAAGAATTAATGGAGCATATACTTTAATAATTGGGCATGGCCTATGTTCCTCTGGTTTATTTTATATTATTAATATAATTTATGAACGAACTAATACTCGAGATATAATTTTAAATAAAAGAATAATTAATTTTATACCTAATATTTGATTCTGATGATTTTTATTATTGTCTTCTAATATAGCTGCTCCATTTTCTTTGACGGCCAATCTAAAAGCCATCTTTAACCATATTTAATAACTTTGATAATGATTGCTTTTTTTATAAAGGACTGACTGCACGGGATACAGAACGATCAATATCGTTAAAACTTCCTAAGGTGACGGGTTCGCCCGTTCTAGTTGACTCCTCCATGTGATGGATTATGAAGCCCCGATATTTTAACTGATGATAACAATAATAAAATTTAATGATTAGTGCCACTTTTAAAATTTTTAATAGGATGATTACATCACAGACGTAAAGATAGAATGCCATATATTAGTCAATCTGAACGTAAAGTGCTTAATTATTACGTATCGAACACCTGTATATCTTTATTTATTTATTTTATTTTATTAATTTGGTAATTTACAATTATCTACAGTAAATGGACAATTACAATTATAATATCATGGCCGAGAATCCAGTAGCAAAAAGCTAATAACATGTTATGCCAGAAACAGTTGCCAGTGATCCTATTTTAATGTCGCCTAACTAGGCAATAGCGTGTTTTAAGGCGGACATTTAAATTTTTTCAAATATGTATATTATGGACCAATATAAAAATCTAAGTAATGTAAAATATAGAAAATGTAGCAATCCTACTAATATTATAAACGCGAAAGTTTGTATGTATGTACGGATGTTTGTTACTCTTTCACGCAAAAACTACTGAATGGATTTTGATGAAACTTTACAATAATATAGCTTACATATCAGAATAACACATAGGCTATAATTTATAAAGATATAGCGTGAATTATCTAAAATATAACGATAACTGTCAAGTAAGTAGGAAAAAATCTAAGAAATTGACATTCGACATTTAAATTCTATCCTACTATCCTACTAATATTATAAACGCGAAAGTTTGTATGTATGTATGGATGTTTGTTACTCTTTCACGCAAAAACTACTGAATGGATTTTGATGAAACTTTACAATAATATAGCTTACACATTAGAATAAGACATAGGCTATAATTTATAAAGATATATGGTTTTCTATCATCATTATCACAATTTTTCATCTCCACGCGGGTGAAACCGCTGGGCGCAGCTAGTGTAGAATAAAGAAATTCTTACAAGCTGGAAAAGTAAATATAAAATTGATAATATAATAGTGAAATTGATAATATAAAATTGTGAACCTTAACATAATCATAAAAATGATGATAATTAGCTAGTATTTAGGTAATCATAATTACTTAAGAATAGAGTGAGATAATCAAACCTAATTACAAAAATTAAACATTAGTAAAAAAATAAAAATAATATTTAAATGAGTACCTATAGAAGTATTAAAGTAATCATTAAAATAAAAGAAAGCTTCGCATATCAAAATAAAAATTGACATATTTATGCAAATAATACTTAAATAATAAGATCCATGATTTCAAAATTCATTTGTTATTAGCGTATTATTAGTTTACATCGTATAGGCGTATTTTGAGTGCCATATAAAATGTACCGCTATACTGTTAATCCATGAAAGTCACCATATTAAACATGATAATAGAAGGTTAAGCAATTTTCGAACAATGCGTGCCATCTACACGATGCGTTCCGTAGTAAAATCCTGGTTGCCAATTGGGCCAAAAACCTGGTTGCCAAAATACTACGCTGAGCAATCTAATACGCTGAATAATCAATGGTGTTTTGAAACCTACTATAAAAGGAGAGTTTCTGACCCTCCTCAGCCTTTATCAACTTCTAATGACCACCTTGCTCAAATACTGCGGAAAGCCTTCGACTGCTGGGTGATGAGATTTCCACAGAATCCTGGAGCTAGTTATTCATCATCATTTTAATCATTTTTCCTGTTGTACATAAAAATATTGTATGGAATAAGGTATATTTCATTTATATTCATTTGTTTCATCATCATAATTAGCGCTACAGCCCGTTGTGAGTTTTACATCATCTATATTTTGGCATCATCGATCCTGAGCGTCTGTTTCCTAATTGTTATTGTTAACTCTTATATCTCCCAGATATTACTATGATTCTAGGGTTAACGATACATTTAAAGATTTAAATGAATAGGAATATATCATACTTTCCCTCTTGGCCAACTGCATTTCCTATCGGTCTCCGCGAGACAGGCAGCTGGTTCCGGTTCGGTTTTATACGCCCAGTCAATGGAGGATCCCAGGAAATTTAGGAACATGGATGGCACCTGCGTTCCTGTCGGCTCATCGTGACCTGGAAAGAAATAAAATTCATTTTTTAAGAGTAGGGGAGGGAGGGGCTTGTTGTAACAATTTTCAGAAAACCTTATATATCTTCAGATGTAACGGTTAAATTACCACTAATTAAATATCAATTGATACTTTAACTCTTCCTCTATTAAATCAAGTAAACAAACTACCAAAACTATAGGTATTTATTTCACAATAAATATTTATATAAAGAAAGCGGGATGTTACAATTTACCCCCATGCTGGGGTTTGTTGTAACATCTATTGGGGCAAGTAGTAACAATAATAAAAAACTAAAATATGACACCTTTGACTATTTATTGTTTGTTTGCTAGAAGCAAAATAAACTTTTTCTATACTTTAAATGTAATCTTTATCAAATAATTAACAGAAATTTAGTTTTTAACTAATCAATATAAAAGATTTATTATTAACTATATATCTTATTTTGTAAGACAATACTTATAATCAACATGGCACTTTAAAATAACAGCAAATTAAATTATATACCTCTAAATTAAATCTAGTAATTATCTCTTTCTTATACCTTACATCTTACAAAGTATCGTATACAATAATAAACCTTTGGATAAGTTTCTTTATGATTAAATTCAATCCTCATCTGAGTTACAATTGATACAAACAAAAAAAATGTGTCTCCTGTGACACATCCTTCATGTGCCCATATCTTGCAAACAATACATTCTACCCAATCGCATTTATTTTAATCTTTATAAGCTTTATTACAAACTAGACAATACCACTTTCCAGACTCAGATTCTGAATCTGAACATAAAACCTATTTTTTACCTCTATCCACTTCATCTCTATTTTTCGTTGATTTACCTTTGCCTTTCCCCTTCTCCTTTTCTTTGCCATTATCTTTATAATATTTTTTCTGTTTTTTCTTCATATTCCATTCGTAAAGCTTCCTTTTCAGGAGTATCCGTCAAAACAGTAGATTTTCTTTTGCGTCTTCTTGTTGTGTTTGTTTTCCGCGGTGGCGCCTTTGGTAAAGGTCTGATCTTTGATGGCGAAAATTTTTTTTGTACACCTGAGCAACTCTGAGTTGGTTCATTCGCAGTGTTGATGTAACTTATAATTTACGTGGTGCTTATATCAAATTCAGGGGCAGAATCTAATAGTTCTGAGTTTTCGAGATCTAACGTTACATTTTCAGTTACATCTACAGCATTTTCGGGTTCTTCAGTAGGATCTGGACGGTAGGTGACATAAGACGGCGCAGTCACTGTCTTGGAAAATATCAGCATTCAAAGGCCATAAACCTGAAGCTTTAAATCCATTCGTAATATTAGCAGGGTTTAAGGCGAGCGGTAATGACTCCTTAACTATACCTGGGATATCATAAATAGTCATCGTCTTCCCTGGATTATTATGTATCCACGGTGTCTGTGCTCTGTTTGTGTAATTTTTAAAGACGCCATAGACTCCTACGTCTAACTAAAGGTTGCAAATTATGGGAGCAGTGGGGTGGAAACGATAACATGATAACATTGTTTTCTTTGGATTTTTCTACAACTCCAATATTCACATGTGAAATATGATTATCGAGAAGTAACAAAACTGGCTCTTTCTTGGTGGCTCATGATACACCTCTTGGCTTTGTGTTGCCCGCTCTGAATTTCTCTTATACTTTCTCATTCTGGTAGAAAAAAAAAATTACAAAGTTGTTAAGAAATCGTTATTGATAAGTCGGGGGCAAGTTGTAACATGTTACAACTTGCCCCAATATTTTGTTACAACTAACCCCATAGTATAATTCTGAACATTTATAAAGGTAACTATTTAATCAACTTAGTAATGTTAAAAACTGTTACACAACACCAGAGCTAGATAAATTTAAAAATAAATAAAACACAGAAACTTTCAAATTAGTCAATACTAATATCGCCAACCAAATTTTACGAGAGTATAATTTTACATTACCTGGTAGAAATGAAGCACGTACGTGTGTTCGCTCACTGCGCCGTCTGGCGGGACACTGGCTATGACGACATGATGAGGCGCGATATAAAGGTAAGGTTAAGTCAAACAAATACGTTAACAAAGTTTAAGTTCTTGGTGAAAAATCCCTGTTACTACTTACCCCTGTTACAACAAGCCCCTCGCTCCCCTACATGTTATAGTGAAATAATTGACATTTTGCTAGGTTTCTTGGGAAAGTTCGTATAAAAAATTTTAAAAGGGCGTGAAGCACTATCAATTCTGGGCGACTCTGCAATTGTAAATAATGATTTTTTAAACGGATTTTTGCATTAAACTCAATATCACCAAAATGTCACTTGAGCCACTCTGGTTCTGGGGACCTCAATTATATTATAATAATATAGTAGTAGTAGTAGTAGTAAACGGAGTGGGGAGCTTGTTTCCAGCCCTTGATATCACCTGGATCTATAAGATATTTTGTGACTACCCACTTTGTTGTTGGGTCAGTGGTCAGCTAGTACCCTGGTACTGCTTACCAGTCCAAGCAGATCACTGACCTTCAAGTTGGGCAGATCGCTGGGTTCGAGAAAGGCTCGTCCCAGTAAACTGTATCTTTTTGCGGCGATGTCTGGGCAGCGACCAAGGATGTATATGCTGTTTTTGGGTTCTTCGCCACATATTCGGCAGTCCTTGCTCTCGGTAAAGTCAAGGTTGAATAGATGTGTTCTAAGGATCGTGTGTCCGGTGAGGAGACCGATAGTGGTTCTGAGGTTCTTCTTGCTCATGTCAAGTAGGGCGTTGGTTTTCTTTTGAAGTGGTTGCTCCATCATGGCTTTTGCCCGGCGATATCCCTGGCTCTGTTTCCAAGATGCCCGATGTTCCTGCTCCAAGCAGTTCTGATGATTTTTCTTTCTGTATCGAAGGGGACCCAGCAACTGGCTCCACCGGGCATTCCAAAGTGCCCAGTTTTGCTAGTCTGTTGGCATCTTCGTTGCCGGGTATGCCTTGATGGCCTGGCATCCATATTAAGGTGATTTTGTTGGCTTTTCCCAATTTGTTGAACTCTTGCATGCAGTCCCAGACCACAGAGAATTCTGTGTGACTTTAGCCAGACCGTCCAGTGCTGCTCTGCTGTCAGAGCAGATGAGGATTTTTTTTATAAAATAACATATCTTCCGAGCCTTTTTCTCATGAACACCATGTTGTACTTTATTGTGTGTGCAAGAAGGTTTTCCAAACAAACAAACAAACAAACGTTAAATTTATTTTATGACTTTGGCACAGGTAGTTTGAAGCAGCTTCCAATACATTACTGCATTTAGTTTGTTTGTGTCTTTCTTTGTTTCTACTCTTTATTGTGAAAATTCACAATGGGCGGGCTATTAGGTACCAGACGACAATCTCTTACAACCAACTCTACTATGAAGTATTTATATGTAAAAGCGCGGGTAATATATGTGTGATTCATCGACATAATTAAATAAGTCTTTCGCGTGTGAAAAACACTAAAAACACGCTTTTGGGCTATGATACGATATTCTAATACACACGGCTATGATACGATATTCTATCATGGAATGCCAGTGCCTATCTTCCGGCTTTATCATCAGACCTTGAAACCTAATCGTGGTAAAAGTTCATTCCAAGACTTTTCTAACAAGTCTAAACACAGCTATGATACGATGTTCGATCATGAAGTTCCAGTTCATATCTTCCGACTCCAACATCAGATCAGTTCGACAGTACCATATTATTGTATTGTCATCAGAACTACATACAGCTGCCAATTTTCATGACGCTACGATCCTTGGAAGATGGTTAAATTAGTTACCTTAGATTCCATTACATAGTTACATACAAGTCGACCTAATAAAAGCGTGGTAAAAAGCAATTCGGTCAATCCCAACGGAAAATGGTGAACCAGCCGGGAAGCGAACCCGAAATCTTACAACGTAATATCAAGCGACCTATCCACTATGCCACGATTTACAGAGTTTTGGCAGAACATAAACGATATGAGAAAGGAGTAACACAGTTGGTATTGATATATTGCAGTTGTGACATTTCGGCATCATTGCAAAGGTCACAATCGTGATCTATTCCACGCAAACGAAGACTGATGGAGTGTTCAGATAAGCACAGCACTAGGCCCTGGCAGCGAATGCCGCGGAATTTACAAAATATTTAATTTTGGCCTCAGAGCTGGTGGTGGTGCGGTTGATGTATTGGCGACGCTCACAGGCATTGTTAGGGCCCAGCTGCACCGCCACACGAGCGGATTACGAAATGATGGCGAAAAACACATGCAGCACATGGCGAATGGCGTGCTAAATATATTACAAAATAGCCGAGATAGGAATTCGAGAGGGAATTACAAACGCACGTAATGGCATCTGCATCATTAATTGTGGACACGCGGCACAATTTTAGCACACACGCAAATCAATTACCCAGAAGTTTTGCTATACTACGTCGTTCAAAAAAAGTGGTAATGAGTATGATGAAGTTAACTTTAGTTTAGTAACTTAAGTTAAGTTTGACTATTTATTACAATGCCATTTGTCCATACATAACTATATCAAGTTGATTATTTGACCATTTATGGCAGTGTTATTTTTTTTATTCCTTATTATTATTTACATTTTTCACGTGTTATTGAAATTTTAGTACCGACTATTTATTTTATTATGAATTTATGTGCAGACTGACTATATATTATTTGCAGACTGCCAGACTCATTGACATATCAGTAACCTAGTTTGTAGATTAATGATTAATTTGTACATACCTTTTTTATTACCATAACTTAATTTATAATATTAATATATACATTTTTTTAAATTATGTAGTTTCAAGTATGCACAAGCCATCGTTTGCTTGGTTCGCTTGCCTTAGTACGGATCTAGGCCTAGTTGGGCAACGTTGATCTGAAGAAAGACTGAGCTGCGGTACTGTCTTTTTTGATACTATTTACAACGGAGCCCCAAGTGCTAATGTTATATATAGGCCCGATTGCGTTTCTTTGTGAACTAAAACTAAAATTAGTCCAAGCTAACGAGACAGAGCAATATGTTAGAGCGGAATATGAAACGAACGATCGTCGATAAATACTACCTGCTGAACTTATACTCGTCCGTATAAATTCGAGCATATTTCGTGCTGTGTAAGATTTGACCTTGGCGGGCAGTTTTAATATGAAAAAGTGACAACCGGTCATCTCACACTCCGCTCTAGCGTATAGCTCTGTCACGTTCACACGGACTAATTTACGATTTTAGTTCACGAAGAAACGCAATCGAGCCCATAATGTGCTTTAGGTTAAAAATGCGCATTTCTTGAAATAAATAAATAAATAACTTTTATTGCATATTCTTTTATTTTTCGACAACATTACCTTTTAGGATTATACACTTGATATATTTATTTATTTATTTACTTAGTAATTAATTAATATAAAACATTGTTTTCGTTCTAGGGTGGACAGGACTCTAATATTACAATAAATTATGTAAAAGTGTTAGTAAAATGCTCAAAAAACTAAATGGTTCTAAATATGGTTATCAAAATAAAACAATTAAATAGAGTGTGACAAACAGAATAGACTTAAAAGTAAAATAATAAAAGAGAAAGATAAAATTATAAGTTAAAAAAATAAAAAGAAAATAATATTTATTATTATTTATTTTGTGATTTTACTTACAACTAAAGTTAACTGTGTTTTACTTATAACTTAAGTTAAGAAGGATAAAAATAAAACAAATTACTTCTTAATATAATTTAAAATTATAAATCAAAGTAAAAATACGTATTTTTTTAATCCAGTATATTCAGATATCCAGATTAATCAACATCTTGGGGTGTCAACTACAACAGGCGAGCCCGTCACCACAGGACGTTTTAACGATTAGTCGTTCTGTCGCCCTGCAGTGAACGTAGAAGACTTTGGACAGTACATTCTACGTCCAGCTACGTCACAACCCGTGAGAGTCCAACGCCTTACCGCGAGTGAGCCAGGAATAAACCCGGCGGGCTCGAGATACTCGCGCCCTCACTTCCAATTGTGACCAGATTTCTCCGGTCTCTCGATTGGTTCCGAGTTCGAGGTCGCTTGCGCGGTCCTCTCCCTTACGAAGCGGTGAAACGGAGTGCACCGAATCTGTCGCGGACCAAGGCGTCCTTTGCCCGACTCTGAACCGGGATCGGATGGCCAATGGTCATTTCAAGAGCAGTCGCCGTAAGGTAGACAACTGCACCCGCTCTATAGGAAACAATACAGTTCCCAGACTCCCCCGATTGTTAGTCGGAGAGCACAGTCGATTGGCTTGCGCCGCTCGGTGCGCAGACCGTCCAGGAGCGCCAGAGGTTTGATTCCCAGGGGAGACTGGTTGACCCAGTGTCCTACCCAGGCTCGCACCCCATGCGTGGAGGCCATCGGATGGGTGTTGACCCGTGAGTGTGACCGACCCTGAAACAGAATGGGTCTTCGTGGCCAACTCAGCAAGGGCCCATTAGCTCCCAAGATTAATCAACAACGTGCATATTTTGTTAAATTCCTTGTCTTTCCTCTTGTACAAGCCACATTGTAAGCAGTCTTTTGAAATAGGTCTTATTTTACGCCGATTATGTTATGTTAAAAAACCGGTCCTGTCACCCTAACACTCTTACCAATAAAATTATCTTATAACCGCGTTAAACCCTTGTTATTGTTATACCCGGTATAGCCGAGTTATAACGAAGTTGTAAAATCGTGACCAATAAATCAGTTATAACGCGGTTATAACTACTCCCTGAAACCAAAGACAAGTCATATTTCTAGCATGGCAACGCCCGCTTGGAAGCAGTGTGGCCAACTGAAGCGGCATGAAATGCACATGAAATGTCACTTTTTGTTGTCAGAAAGCCCTTGCCCATTGTTTTGTTACGCGAATGCTGATCGAATTTATAGTGGTATTTTGCAGGTCAGCTCTCAAGATATCGATGATTCTTGCGGCGTATGGCTTAGTGAAACGATATTTAGTTTTAAAATTGTAATCATCCAAATCGAACGGGTCGTATCGCAATTTGTAAATTTTTGGTCGCCTATCACGACGCATTTTGATTTCTTCCAATAAATCCAGATCGATCATATCATCCAAGTCGACAAAATCCATTATTCGGCTAAAACGCAGGATTTCACAGCAGTATAAAAGGCGTATCCTCGTCGTAACACGGCTATTACAACGAAGCGCACGATTCGCGAACGAGAAGCTCCACGTCCGCGGCTGTCAGGTGGCTGTCAGTTTGAAACAGCTGTTACGCCGGTCGGCCATTTTTAAGTTAATACTCCGTTAAACCGCTGTTATACCTGGCCCGTAGGTGGTATAGCGGAGTTATAGTGCGGATGGAAATCCAGTACCACTATTCCATGCTTATACCCGAGATGATCAGTGGTGTAAGCTATACCGCGTTTATTGGTCACAGATTTTCTTATACCTAGTAATAACAGAGGTATAAATTTTACAACTCGTTTATTGGTAAGGCTGTGAGATTTTCCCGGTAAGTAAGCCCCTAGCCAAACCCCCCTCCCCCACTCCAATTCGTAATATATTTTTAGTATTTTCCGTGGTATTAAAATGGTATTTTTTGAAAAATAGTGTAATATTTTCCTAAATATTGCAGACTTTAAATATTATTGGCGCCGGTTGTATAGAAGATAATTCAACCAAATTTGAAAACGTGTTTTTGGTCCAACAAGGCATCTGTGTAACGAGTTTCAAGTCTCTAACTGCTATATTTCGAGATTGCTGTATGACTAGCGCGCCCTCTGGTGGACTAATTTCAACTACAATCTTTTCAATAACAGACTTCAGTCTGGAAACGGTCCTAATCGTTTCAGGTGGGTCAAAATGGAATTTTCCGTCTTCATCTCGATTTTTAGCGCGTTCACAATACTTTCCCTTGGGCCGGGTTAGTAAAAGGGCATTGTTTGTCTATTCTGTTTGTCATACTCTATTTAATCGAATGCTAAATTCCATTTAATGCCGATTATATAATGGAATTGCGTTTTATTGTTAAGTTTTTTTTGGAGCACCACATTATTTGATTTATTTATTTATTTGTTTCAAACATAATTATAAAACATATAAAAATGGTCATACCAAGTAGTGGTGCGAAGAAACAACGGCCGACATTCACATGACCATGCTCAGCGCATACCCAACTAGGCCAAAATATAGCCTGTATCTGGGCAAACGACCTATTTTCTGACTTAGGTGGAGAAGCCTAACTGACGTAGGTACTCATATAGATTCATATACACATACACATACATATACATACATACACAAATATATAAATATAACGATCTAAATATATTATAGTAATATTCTTTTGCATTATATTACAATATAATACATTTTGTTTAATATCTTATATCATATTATATACTATAATAGTAAAGTTATGCAGAAGTATATATTTTTTTGAAAGATATGACTTGCAGAAGTTCGTTCTCTGTCCTTGAACGACCTATGTCGTCAAGAAGCCATTTTAAAATTTTTTTTTTGAATAAAATGCTATTTTCTATTTCTTTTATTTTGACATCAAAACGGTTGAATAGTGCAGTTTAGTTTTATCTGCATTTTAATAAAACTTTTACATAATTTATTGTAATATTGGAGTCATGTCCACCCTAGAACGGGCTAGTCCCAGTTAAGTGACAGAATCAAATAAGCAAAAGGTTTAAGTTTTGCCATTCGTTTCCTCTTATTTTTGTGAACAAAATCAATGTTTTGTAGTATAGTAATTCGTTGCAATATTAATAATTAAATTAATTGTAAAACCTTTGTGCAGTGCACGTATAAATGCGCTGACCTAATGCAGTATTTATTGTGGGTAATAAACCAATTACCAGCTCTTAATTTTAGAAAGCAAACAATATCTGAAACATGATCGTTTTAAATCTGATTTCCAACACGGCGAAATCATCAGCGATATTCGTGAGAGATCAGAATATGATAAGTATAATGCTTTTGCTTAACTTGATAAATGAGCATCCGCAGATAACTGCCTCATTGTCGACAATAAATACAATGGTTAACATTAAAGTGTTTAAAGAAACGTTACGGCACGAATCCCTGACGTAGCAAGTGATTTTAAAATATTTACACAATCACTATAGGTACCTATTATAAGAGTTTGACTTTAAGTGATTTCATTTCAGTGTTGTTCATTTCATTACCGTTAACAATATTTCCAAGCAATCAAAAGAGTTAAATATTAAAAACATCAAACATTAAATGCAATTAAACATAAATAAATTAATATTTTAAAAAAAAACACTAAAAACACGCTTTTGGGCTATGATACGATATTCACATACACACGGCTATAATACGATATTCCATCATGGAATGCCAGTGCCTATCTTCCGGCTTCATCATCAGACCTTGAAACCTAAACGTGGTCAAAGTTCATTCCACGACTTTTCTAACAAGTCCAAACACAGCTATGATACGATGTTCCATCATGAAGTTCCAGTTCATATCTTCCGACTCAGATCAGTTCGACAGTACCATATTATTGTATTGTCATCAGAACTACATACAGCTGCCAATTTTCATGACGCTACGATCCTTGGAAGATGGTTAAATTAGTTACTTTAGATTCCATTACATAGTTACATACAGGTCGACCTAATAAAAGCGTGTTAAAAAGTAAAAATATTGGCGTTGAAAATCAAACACACTTTGGTTAGGCCATTTTTAATTATACTGTGTTATATATACTTATTTCCTACCTACCCTTCCAATCAGTGACAAATTAGGCGCCAGTCGAGAAAGACGTACTCCTGTTTTGAGTACGTCTGCGATTATAATGCTGCGATATAGTAATGTTGTGTTCGTGAGATGGCCACCTGAAGATTTCAAGACATTCGAAGAGTGAAAATACGACAAGAAATCGCGCGTAATATACAAAGGAGCGTAAAGTTTGATGCCTATAATTCCAAAATAATAACCAACCTTCCCTACAGTCCATTCGCTATATATTATTAAACTTAAAACCCAACACTTTTTTATAAGCGAAATATTCCCCTTTTTACACGACTCGCCAAAAAAGGGAGTTTTATATGTTTAGGAATCATCCATGTTAGTTTTCCGTTTCTTTGTTCCACTATAACTTCTAAACCATTGAACGGATTGAACCTCAAAAAATAATACTTTTTTATAAAATGAGCCGTTCTTCCCTTTCTCTCTCCTTCCTCCCACAACTTTCACTTCTCGAGTATTCTTAATTTTAAATATAGTATTTTGAATGTATGCAGGTAAACTCAACTTACTATTTATTTATTTATGTTATTTATTATTTTCAATTTTAGTTTTCTTATTTATAACTCTATTTTTCTTAATAATAATTTAATTTCTCAATAAGTTTACGTATTCTAAGCCTTGCTGAAAAAGAACATTCATTTCTATGATATATATAATTACGAATTGAAAATTGCACAAGCAAGCAAACAAGCAAGCTAGAAAGAATACAGCCACTTATACATCTTAATGTCTAGTTTATATATGCGCTTGATATACTTAAATATCATATAATCAGTTTTGTCACGATTTAGCACATAACTATAGAGGGTAATAACGAACGTACCACGTGGAATTTGTAGCACCCGACGTTTCGGCGACGTTGCAACCGCCGAAAGATACTCCGTCCAGAGTCGACGGAATCTACCCTGGACGGAGAAGTTCTGGGATTCCTAGCATTTTACGCCAACACCACATCTCCAGTGCATCGATTTTGATGCGTATCCTAGCCTTCAGGGTCAATGTCTCCGATGCATAGAGAAAGATCGAGAAAACCAGAGTTTGAACCAGCCTGACCTTAGTCTGCTTACTAATACGCCGATTCTTCCACAGCCTTTCTAGCTGGCACCTTGCCATCTGGTTTCTGCGTGAGACGTCCTTTGTGCAGTTTTAACCGTTGCATATCATTGAGCCCAGATAGACAAAGTCTTTCACAGCTTGACGGTCACTAAGCTCGTTGGTGCGTCGCATCGTTCCAGTTCGGTCCACAAACATAACTTTCAAATCAAATAATTTATTGTCCTAAAAACTAATACATAGTTGTATAGACAGTTGTATTACATTTACATTTGGCCGTGATATCATTGAATTCTTCATTAATGATCAAATTCTTCTATTAATAATCAAAACATAAAAGGTTACTTGTGAGAATAAAGATGGTATTATTGTAGAAATAAATCGAGTCTCACCATTTAGTTTACCAGATAAAAACACAGAGTAATTAATTATTTAAAATACCGAAAAAATAAGTTTTTTTAGTATAAAATTAATAAATGTAATGTCAAAAATAACACAAAAAAATTGTGACGATTGTAAAAAAGTAAAATAATAAGTCTTAGCGATTATATTGCAAATAAAAATAGTCAAGTTATAATTAATATGTGCCTACTTAATAATAAAAATAGTCAATACATTTTAGTCAAATTGAAAATCGATTACAAACTTATTACAGAAAGAGATATAGTCGAGATGCATACAGTTTTCAGAGATAATTAATGTCGTAGAATTCTCTTTCAATGAGATATAATTTGAGTTTATTTTTAAATTGGAGCATTTTTCCTTTGCGGCATATTTTTTTTAAACTAGAGGGTAGCTTATTGTAGCATATAATTCCGACGTAGTTCAGATCCCTTTTAAAAAGTTCTAGATTTGGACGAAGAAGATTCAGATTATTTCTCCCCCTGGTAAAGTGTTTATGGGTATCTGAATGTATCTTTGGTTTTGCTGCGGTTCATGTGCAGTCCAAACGTCAGGCAGCAGACTGTATAATTTATAAAAGGTAAGAGGTAGGAGAAATGGACAGCCAAGTATGGAAAAAACCGGATTGAGAAAAGGAGTACTTTGAAACGCCACTTCTTCCCGATTTTCCTAGGCTGCTCTGCTGATGGCTCGTTACTACAGACGCTGATGTAATCCCGTTGATGAACTGCCGAGATGCACGGCACTCTTAACTCGATTTTACTTTCTCGGCATAGGGAAAGTTTTACGAACACGCTAAAAAAATCGAGATGAAGACGGATATATAAATTTTGACGATTAAGACTATTTTTAATCGACTTCAAAAGATGAGGAGGTTATCAATTCTGATGCATCCATTTTACTTTCCTATTTAAGTAAAGTATTGTGGACGCACTTCTGTGTGTATTTTCCGACAATAGCGCCGAAACTCTTCAACCGATTTAGCTGCAATTTGGCATGCAAACATCATTTGGTCATGGCATAAGCTGAAAAGATTGTGGTTGAAATCCGTTCACCCAAGATTGGCTCCCAACGAGGGAACTTCTCAACGGTCAACAGCAGAGACCCAAATTGTTGTATACGCATTTTATTATGATAGCAACTTCCAAGTTTCACCATGACATGGCTGATGTACCCTGGGTTGGATCCCGACAAGGGAACTCTATTTTTTTGTATACGCATTCAATTATGATAGCCTCTTCTAAGTTTCACTATAACATGGCTGATGTACCCTGGATTGGCTCCCGATGAGGGGACTCATCAACGGTCAACAGCAGAGACCCAAAATTTTGTGTACGCATTCAATTACGATGGCAACTTTCAAGTTTCACCATGACATGGCTGATGTACCCTGGGTTGGCTCCTGACGAGGGAACTCCTCAACGGTCAACAGCAGACACAAAATTGAATAGTCGTAAAGTCGAAAAGTCGAAAAGACTTCCAGATTGGTCCCATTTTAATCAAAATCCTGTTCTGATGATGGGGTCCATGAGGAATGGAGGACACTCCTCAAATATTATCATATGAAGTTGAAAATGTTCATGTGGTTCAATTCCGATGACAATGCATTTTTAAATGGTATGCTTGACCTGGTCCTACACCCTGGGTTAGCTCCCGACGAGGGGACTCCACAGACACGGTCAACAGCACAGACACGAAATTTTGTATACTCATTCAGTTACGATAGCCCGTTCTAAGTTTCATCATGACATGGCTGCTACACCTAGGGTTGGCTCCCTCAACGGTCAAAAGCACAGACACGAAATTTTGTATTTGCATTAAATTACGACAGGCCGTTCTAAGTTTCACCAAGACAGGACTGCGACGCCTAGGGTTGGCTTCCAACGAGGGAACTTCTAAACGGTCAACAGCAGACAGAATTTTGTTGACGCATTCAATTATGATAGCCCGTTCATAATTGAATGCGTCAACCATAATGAATGCGATCACCATGACATGGCTGCTGCACATATTTTAAAAAATCGGGTGGGGGAAGGGTAATCGGGGGGGGGGGAGTTGGCGGGAGTGGGGGTGGGGGTGGGGAACGGGTCGGGGGGTTAGGGGTGGACGGATGGGGCGGGATTAGGGTGTTGGAGGATTGAGGGGCTTAACGCGGGGGTGGGGGGGGGGAGGTGTCTGTATGCCGGGAAAGTCTTGGGCTGACACAACCGATTTTTTTATTGTATTTTGTCTGTTACGGATAGAGCGACTAAACTACGGCATATGAGTCGGTCACGCGCGCAATTCGTTCTTCGTCGAATAACATTGCCGAAACGTGGGGTGCTAAAACTGTACGCATTAAAATCATTTTTATCCTATTTATAGTATCAAACAACAGCGATAGTCTTCGATTTCATAGCAAAAGTTTGTTTCCAGTAAGCCGCGAGTTGAGTGCCTCTATAACCTAATTATCTTGCTCTGCGATAATTTGACAGGATTTGCCAATACAGAAATCTAATCTAGCGCAGGTCTTCAGTTATGGCTCTTGATACAGTATCGAACGCTTTCGTAAGGTCCTAAAATATAATGATTTTTATACTGGTGGGACAGTAGAGCAGGCTCGAGCGTGCAGCGCCGGTAGTTAGGGCAATGAAATTACTAGGTCCGGAACCACGGTTGTTAGGTTAGCGGTGAGCACGCGCGACCAACAATCGTGACCGTCCGTCTGCCTCTGCCGTTTGGCAAGCACTCCGAACGCCAATTACGCCTGCAACGACGCTCTAAGCAACCGGAGCAATCGCACGGCTCCTCGCAGACAATTGTTCGTGTCTCTTGGCTTTTGGGATAATTACATCAGCTAGCTACGGGCGGACATCAACTGTGCAAATTAGAAGAGTCATTAAAAGACTATGTATGGAGAGAAGTCGCCAGGTCGCGATTCGTGACGACTGAATGATGAGAATGCCGTCCACCGAATGGTAAGCATGGCTCCAGCATGACTTGGAGACGCGACGCTCTAAGTCCAGTGGCGGTTCCTTCATATAATCCAAAAAGCCCGGCTTGCCTTATGTCTTAAAAATCTTCTTAAAAAGGTCGCTAAACTAATATATGAATTTGCGAGCGCCTATTGCTATCTAGCGGGAACAGATCGCTCCACGCGAGAAAACAGTTTCTCGAGAAAGTGCCAATTCGCTGCAATCTCATCTAGTTCAGTTCAGCTAGTCATCTCGCTCGCACACATGGGCTTGCAACGGGGCTTTTAAAATCAGTAATCCTCTTATTCTAACCTGTGCTAAATTACGCAAAACAATATATGTATCTATACGACTTTTGTATTGACGTTTAAGCCAGGCTTGCGTTATTTTATTTATTTATTTTATTTTATTTTCTTAAGGATAACTTACAGCCAATAATTTAGTAGTGAACAAAAATAGGAAGCTTAGAGCCATTTACAAGTTACCACTGATAATGATAATAATAATAACGTGAATTTAGAACTGATATTAAGCATAAAGAAGATATTAAACAAGAAGATTCTAAATTGTACAGTATATAACATATTGACATAAACAAGACTGTAATAAAAGAAGAAAATGCTAAGCCTGGTCATCACAAAATCGCCCTACAACCTGCTTCCTTATAGTATCTATATTCGTGAAAAAGGGGTCAATATCAATGTCAGCATTCAGGGTGTTGAAAGTTTCGCATACCCTTATAAAATAGGAATTACACCTGTATTTGGTTTTAAAGCCAGGTACATGAAGGGGTGCCCTATTTCTAAGTGCCCGGCTAGGAGTGCGGAGAGATATTTTATATAGTGGTATTTATGGAAGTGGAATTCGAGCGTGTTCCGTAGTTAGTTCCGTTTCTTTTGAAAAAGTGACAAAACAGATTTTTTATTGTATAATTTCAATTGATTTGTGGGTTTTATTGCCTGATAAACAATGGAGAAAATTGTCCCTTGTGGTGAGTTCTATCCTAACTTGAAGCAAATAAAACGAGAAAATCAATGCGACTGCTGATAACTATATATTAAATTCTGTCTAGCAGTAGCAAGCCGTCAGTGTGCTTTATTAAATCTACGACACAAGCAGAAAATTTCAAACTGAAGACTGAAGAGTAAAATGTACCCCCTTTTTTACTATAAAAAGCCTAAAAAACACAAAAAGGTATGTCGGACTTGCCCCATTCACCAACACTGGTCACGCCACTGCCAAGTCATCTTAAGGAAAATGGTCATTTTTGTATGGAAGGTGTATTAATTATTGCTACGTGCCCCGTTTATAATGGTTATATAGTATTGTATGAAGATCGGATAAATGCCATTATGTCACGGATAATATCTAAATTTTTTAGGAAACCGTCAAGTTCCAGGGCGCCAATCCGTGATAATTCTAGGGATGGGGTTCACGCACAAAAAAGCTAGACGCACGCCTTCGCCTAGCGGTTGGTCTAGATTATGGGAGGAGGAACGTCACTGACGGGGCCTCACTAGCTCAAGTCGGAATATATGATCCTCAGGGGTGGTTTTTATCCCGCCTTATTAGTGGCGTCCTCGGAAGTCGGGATCGTCTGTGAGGCAGACGGGCGATCAAGTTGGATGGGGTATACTTGCTATGGATTGAAAAATATACTTGAATTATTTAATTATGGGCTATTAATTATGGATTGAAATTTCCTATGCTGGCTTTTGCAGATTACAAAATTTATTTAATTATGGAGAGCGTTTCGTGAATTCAAATCCGTACTCAATTCGCGGGAAGTAGATTGTGGTAAAACGGCGCAGCGCCCTCTATCTTCGGATACGTCGCACCGGCAATGGCCCCCTCCTTCACCTCCGCACCTACAGGTGGCGTCGGCGCTCGCCGCGCTCGCCGGGCCGTCGCGGCCCGCCTACTGATAACGAACCGGTCTGAGGTCGCTCGCCCGGCGCGATTTAATATCTTTTACAATCGGTCCGGAATTACTGAATGATAATTTAAATTGAAATTTATCTTTATTATTGGGTGATGATTTTGGATCTATTTATTTATTATATTATCGAATTTAATTTCAAATTTAAATGACCTGTAGAAATGAATACTAAGGAAAATAGCTAGAAGTTTCGCGATTCTATCTTTATTGATTCGTGTTTTGAACGATTGACTAAACAAGAAAGGTATAGAAATTTCCAAGACTAGAGTTCGTAGAATTTAAATGATAAGGCTCGGTTTGTCCGAACATAAATTAATGGTTCTTAACCCTGTGAACCTTTCTTTTCTCTCCCTGGCTCCGCTTGCACGTCTTACGTCTCGAATTCGAATTATTACGAATTTTTCTGAGAAGAATATAGAATTACCAATTTTTAAACCTTTTTTATTAAATGAAACATAATGCCTTACAATGGAGTTTTTATTATAAATAAGAATATATTTTACGAAAATTCATGGTACATGTTGCGTTCCTGTGCATAGGTTCTCCGATCTTTCTATATAATTTTAATTAATGCGCATACCAAGGCCGAATTAAGTTTCGAAGGTTTTATGAATTTTTCTATCGAGCTTCCGTGATTTTCGTGATTGAATTTCAGGGTTTCGGATTTTTTTAGGAGTCGGGAAGGCGTTGAAGTCTGTCGGTATCGGGATGCGGGTATCTCCTTCGGTTGAACCGTAGATTTTTCTAGAGAGACGTCGATTGATAATGATTGGAAATGATTTATTCTTATGTTTAGGATTATGGAAAATGATCGCTTTAATTTTATGTTACGGTGGAGTAAGAATCTAATGGAATTTGGATAAGTCGGGAATTTAGATTTTATACTTTTTAGATAAATGTTTGAATAGGAATATTATTTATCGGGGACCTGACCTTGGTTCTATCTTTCTACTGGGTAAAGATTCTTTAATAAAATAAGGAAAATAGTTTAGCTGATTGATATTTTGTATTATTGAGACGTGATTTGAAAGATAATATTTTCGAGATTTTGGACTTGTACTTTGGGAATGAGATTCAAAATTAGCTTGCGACTTGGGATTTTGTTTCGTGGGGTAGAGACTTGAAAGAGAATATTTTTGAGGGACCTGATATCGAGGGAATTGCACTCCGAGAATCCGGTATTATAGAAAGGGTTTCGCGGGTCGACTTTCACCTTTTCGAACTAATGGGGGGTAGCACATTTTATGAAAAATTTTGGAAAAAGTGAACTATGCACGTTTATTCGGCGGACAAGCCGGCTATGCTATTTAATCTATTTCTATCGGTAGAACGTTATAGTTAATTTTAACCTAACCCTGGCCTAACGGCGATATTACAATAACCTGGGTTCCTTTCGAAGCGACGCGGTTTCTGGCGTCTGCTTCACATTAGTTTAATTATAAATGGATTTTAAAATTGTAATAGAAAATTATAAAAGAGCGAGAAATTAAAAGAAGCGAGAATAGAGGCGGTTAATGGTACAGTGAGCGACTTGCCTTGTAGGGTTGAGGATTCCTCGATGGCCTGCCCAGGTGTTACACTGAATTTAGTAAAGATTCCAAATGCTTCTATATCTCGTACTGGCTTTAAATAAAGAATTTTAATCTGCAGTGGCTGGATGCAGGGTAGTGAATGAATCGGGCGCGCCGCGCCGCCATGGCGGGCGCGCCCTCTCCGAAAAATCGACCGTCTTCCTCGAGGTCCGGTAGCCAAAAAAAAAAACTATTACCCGCAATGGTAATACTGAAAAAATCTCTCCGCTGCGGATGAGCTGACTAGTGACGTACAAAGACTAACCGTCGATTACACGGCAAAGTTTATACGATGAATGGATTTGCTTAACTGGATTAATTATTTTATAAGTATTTGACTATAATGGTATACTTTCTAAGTATAGGGTAATGCAGCAGCATTACATTATTCATATTGATATTCATTTTACTGGTACTGTGTCCTTACATATAAAGTTGCTGTTCTATAAAGTAAATTTTAAGCCAAAAATTTTGTATGAAAAATATATATTTAATAAATAGAAATATTGACCCATATTATCTGCGCAGATTTTTGTAAAACTCGTGTGGACAGCAACCAATGAATGCTGGTTGCGCGCAAAGTATCTTTTGCATCAGCATTTGATTAGTGTGTGTGGATGTTCGCTTTCACTGACAGATGTGTTGATTCCGAAGAAGAAGAAGAACCACTTGAATGCTGCCAGTACTGCGTTTGCTCGAAAATGCCTACCCTCCGCTAGTTTTTTATAATCATCCGCCGCGCTGTCAGAACGACAGCATATATTTCTCACTTATACAGGGCGAAATCCCTTCGAAGCCATGGTACCACCACCAGCCATTTAGTCGGAAAGAGATTTCGATAATCTGCCGCATGAGGATCGGACATTGCTCCACCCCATCGCACCTCCACCGTATTAATATTCACGCGTCTCCGCAATGCGATTGTGGACACGAAGATTGCACGCTGGACCACCTATTTTTTAACAGTCCCATCCTCAATAATTATCCGAGTTTTATCCCAGACCTTGTAAAGTATAACATCCAACTCCCTTTATGTGTTCTCCACTTGTTATCCCTCAACTCTCCCAAAATATATAAAGTAATATGTAAATTTATTTCCCTTAATAATATTTCTGTATAGTGTAATAGCTTATTTCACACCCTTTCCTTGTTTGTATCACCCCCAATAACCATGTGTTATGCTATATGTACCTACATTTCTATAAATAAGTATCCCTTGTTTTAGTATTGTGCCGTCTTATACATGTAACTGTGCATGTAACAAACTAACTTAGATGCCCTCCGAAAACGACTTGGCAGAAAGCACCGACTATCGGTGATTGCTATAAAGCAACAAGAAGAAGAAGAAGAAGAAGATAGCATATATATTTTTCAGAAGTTTTTGCATACTCTCGCGACTCTGTACCGCTTTTATTTATCGCCTTCTTAAACCGCTCCGCAAAAGCAGGATAAAACTCCGCGAAAAAAACTAATTCGCGTCGAGTGGGTCGTGTGTGAGACATTTTCGAAGATACTTGCATGAGAAATCCACTAGCAGGCACCTCGAGGGTCCGTAGCAGTGCTGGGACTTCCAGATAAGCGAGGATCATCATCACAGGTCAGTCGGTGTTTTACAGACATATATCTGATTACGTGTTGATGTTTGAGGGATTTGCGCGCATCGATTTCGTCTCATTTTGTGAAGTACCAACATAGTAGAATCTATTTATTTTATTTATTTTAGTATAATTTATTCACGATTATGATACCGCCGTTGTTCAACTATTTACACGTTGAACAACCAAATGCTTTGAATGCGTTTTTACCGACTCTTAAAAGTTGATTTTTTTCATTGTAAAAAGTTATAAAAATTCTTTAAAACTCATTTGGAGCAAGGTCTGGCAAGTACAGTAGGTGACCAAGAGTCTCCAACCGCGAATCCTGCAACTTTGCGACTGTTTGGACTGTAACCTGTGGTTATACGTTGTCATGCTGAAGCAGTGGCGATGACCAATTGACCAGGCTCGGTTATTTAATCACAAGCTTCTCCATCATTGTTTGCAGTTCAAAGCAGTACACATTTACGGTAACTGTATAGCCAGAATGAAAAGAGCTGTAATAGAAAACACCGGCACTGGATTTCATACTCGAAAATAATGCAAATTTTCATTTTCATCATTGTTGCAAAAACGAAAATATTTATGCAAAAACAATCGACGGAATAACAAATAAATTGCTAATCCTTAAAAAACAATAACCTTGCCTTGAATTCAAATTTACTTGAATTTGAAATTCCAATTCAATTCCAAGTTATCCAAGGTCAAAATGGCCAGAGTGAAAAAAACCACATAGGGCCATAGATAAGGACCCAATATAAAGGTATAAAAGTCATATTAAAATTAGGCAAAAGCTTTTTTTATCGTAATATAGTTGACCTGAAACAGACAAAGAAATAAAAATAATGCACAAAAAAAATAAAAGAGGAAATGCAAAAAATACAAATAGATTTTTAAACTCATGTCAAAGAAAAGCAAAAAAGCCAATTATTTTATCACCTCTAGTCAGCAAAGCTCCTTATTTGTGATATATGTTAAGGCGGGTCTTAAACATGCTGATTGACGAATTTGGTTGCTGAGTTTGATATAAACCGCTGGACCGTCGACATATGCTAGCCTCTCCGATTTGCATAATGCATGACCCACTGAAAGTAGCTTGCTTCGGGATCTTGTTGGATGGTATTGATAACCACGATTCACTTCAAAATCAGAGAGACTTCTGCGAACTTACAGCGCTGCTTCCTTATATATAGATGAACGGCAGCGACATTATACACATATCTCTAAACTAAGGCCTAGCAGGCGTATCAAGTGGTACACGCGCTATTGTGCCGAAGGAAGACAATTGTTTGGTTGTGTCTCCAGAAAATTGTCCGTGTCTCTTGGCTTTTGGGATTATTATATCAGCTGCGGGCGGACATCCACTGTGCAAATAAGAAGAGACATCGTCTATCGTGACGATAGAATGTTGAGAATGGCGTCTGTCGCATCGACAGCGTGCTTTCAGACAGCGAAGCTCTACGTCATCTAAATTTAATATTGTAAATTAAATCATCTTCAATGTTTTACTCAGTCTGTTTTATCATAGTAGGAACATAATGGCGCACTAATACAAACTTTCTAATACCCATAATTATTAAAAATCTGTTGCTATGATCTGGAGGTCGATTCGGTCTCTAAGCAGTATACATTTCCTGAAAGTCTTGGACGCACAGCCCTCCGCTCAACTAGAGCTGTCAGCTACAACGGTCGATCCTGTAATCTCAGGAAATTTTAACGATATTATATCGTCCTGTCTCTCTTGGGGTGAGCGTAGATGACTTGTTACGAAAACAGTTCAATGCCTAGTTACGCCACTCGCCCGTAACCAGTAGACGGAACAGGAATAAGTTGTTATTATACTGTGCCCATAAGAACCCAAAGTTTTACCGCGAGATAATCCAGCGGGCCGACACTCGCGCCCTTACTTCAAGTTGCAACCAGATTGGTCTTCCGACTGGTTACAGATTCGAGAAGGAGGACTTCTAAGAAGAAGTGGGCGTAGAAATCATTACTGTGACAAGGGTTCAAGAGAAGCAGGTTGTCTTCTGATCTCACAAGGCGCCCACGAGCCGATAGATCATTAAGCCTGTTTATAAGATACCTCCGAGTGGCTCCCTTCAAGATATCGTAGAGCAAACCGAGGACTCCCTTATCTATCATTTGTTGAGCCAATGAAATTCCTTTCTGTACTCCGTAATATGGTCATGCAAACATTTTGCAGCCCTTCAACCCTGTTGGCTAGATCTTCCTTGATGTCGATAAAAAGAATATCTGAATTATTTAGGAGAGGGAGGGGAACATGTTGGCTGATTGTGATTTTGCTTTCCTCGTCGAGAAAATCTTTAGCTTCTTTATTGCATAAATGCAGCCAAAAAGTATACCTGTCTCCTCGATGTGCGGCTGCCATGAAATATTCTGGTCGAGGTTAACATCAAGATTTTTATTCTGGGAGCTGATTGGGACCTCATGCGTACCTATGCCAATCCTTAGTAAAGAGTTCATGTCGATCCTCGAGCTGAAATAGCTGCTGCCGATTATGATAGCTTGAGTATTGGAAGGATTTAGGAGTAAGCAAGGGTATTTCGACCATCTGAGGGTATCAACACAACGCGCAAACCCGTTGTCCCAGGGAGTTTTAACGACGTCAAGTCGTTCTATCTTTCATAAACACGAAAACTTGGCTGTCAAAACAGTCCACTGTTTAGCTTCACCGACGAGTCCGTGATAGTCCAACTCCTTATCGCGAGACACTGAAAAGTGTACAATGCCGGGCCAACCTCGCACCTTATTAACAGGCCTGGACGACATTTCTCAGATTTGTCCGTCCTCTAGTCTGGTGACAGATTCGAGGTCCCTTGCGCGGACTCTACCTGACGTTAGCAGTAATTCAGATCGAATTTGTCGCAGATGCGAAGCGCCATTCGCCCGCTAATATCACTCCACGGCCTTCAGATCATTTAAAAAAAGAAAACAGATCGACAACTAGAAAACGTACGTTTTCAGATTCCCCCGGACATTCGCCTGATTGCGCAAGCTAGATTGACACAGCCCGGTGAGCAAACTGTCCAGTTCCCTCTGATGTGTTCCCCCGTATCCGCACGTCTGATCCGAACCGTCTTCGACTGCAAGCTGCAGCCGCTGGCCGAGTTCATGTCGTCCCTTCAAAGTAAAAAACCCTCTTCCCTCTCAGAATAGGCTACCAGATGGGACTTGGGCGGTGAGTTAAGCCAAGGTACACGAAACCATTACGAATTTCAACTGAATTAAACTTGAAACCTAAAAAATATTCTTATCATTGCACGCTATTTGCTACAGAATATACATATCTACATACAATGATACTACGACAAAGGAATACCATGTAGTAAGAAGCCTGTTAGTTTTATTAAAGACTTTTGAAATAAACAATTAATAAACACTATTTTTCTCGCTTTGTTTTATCCAATTACAAGCCTATTGTTTAGAATCTAGCATCTAGTCCATTCATTGAATAAGTGTGTACAAGAGTATATATTCGCCAATGTCCGAATGAACATCCGTCCAGCTGGCTCGAGACAGAGACGTAACAGGCACTCTTTTAGATAATTATCTATGTAAATAAAAATGTTGTTTGCTGGTAGCTACATATTAGGTTGATCGGCTAATAGGTAGCGAACGGTTTCATGCAGCTTGGGCCGCAAGATCCATTTTGTTCTCGGATCGGCTCAACTCACGATTCAGCTCCTATTCAGAAGCCTCCTCGTGCGGAAGGCTACCCCGGGTAAGACTCCCGCGGCTCAGGCATCACAAGCTGGTGGACCGGTTTCTCCTGGTGGGATTGCATACCGGCGCTACTGGACGGTTTGCGCACCGTTCGGCGACGCCAATCGGTTGTGCACTCTGACTAATTACTGAAGGAGTCTGGAGACTATGAAAATATACTGTAACGGTGGATGTTGATATGTTGTCATGCCACTCTTGAAATGGCCTTGGGCCACTCTATCCCGTTTGGCAATACGGGCAAAGAACGCCCAGGTCCGCGATAAATTTAAATTAAATTACTGCTGTAATTACAACAGGTAGAGGCCACGTAAGCGACTTCGAACCCGTAACCAGTCGGGTGGATGGGGGTATCCTGAAGCTCAACTCCAGACGGAGATATCCTACCAAAACTGGTAGTTAGGGGGCGAGGCTGCCCGCTGTGTACCTTTCCCAGTGCCTCGCCGTAATGCGTTGGCCTCTAAAGGGCTTGTTGGCGGAGCTAGACGTTAGATTGTCTTGTCTCTAAGTCTTCCACGCTCATCGCACGGCTGAAAGAATGATCCATATCGTTATAACAGCCTGGGGTGACGGGTTCGCCCACTGTAGTGGACACCGCCCTACTGATCGGATAATAATTTGGATAACTTTTATTTTTAAAATGTTCGCAATAGTCCAAATAAGGTCATAATGGAAAGGAAAATGTATAGGTTATAGTTGCCCGGAAAATTTGAAAATTCGGGAAAACTGAAAGCATTTTGTTTCTACTCCCGATTCGAACAATATTTCATATTGTATATGGGGGCAAGAAATCAGAAAGAAATAATTAAACATATACTAAAAATAAAATAAATTCGAACAAGCTTAAAGTAGATTTTAATAAAATATAAAATATAATTCAGATATTCATTAACTTGCTAATTAAAACTAATTCTTTTATTCTTATTCGACCCTTAATCCAATTTTCGAAATGATATTATGTGATTTTTAACTACCTATTAAAACCCAAATAGATTTATTCTTGTTTTTTATATAAATTATATCCAAACTTGTGCCTGAGTAAAATATTTTTTAGCAGTTGATTTATTTATTACGATACGGTGCAGTGTGATTTCATTTTTGCAACTGGTACGAACACGAATATTCTGTAGTACTGCAGGAATGTGTATCTCCTGCTTTTCTATGTGTATCCCCTCAAGACAGTAACATCACGAATCGGGTACGATGTATTGTAGTCAATGCTCAGTAACGTCCCAAAACGGGTACAAGCGCGGCGAGACAAACCGCGCTCTCAACGAACTGAATTTACATCAAAATCACGGTGCAACTACCTCCTGTTAGATATGTGTGAGAAAGACGGATAAATTCTGTAAATTCAGTCGTGCTTCTAGCAGTCTAGAATCCCTAATATAATTATTTGTATTCTGGGGGCACTTAGTCCAGTGCTGCCAGAATACAATGTGCTTCTCTTTGGATATTATGTAGCTTCTCTTCGGATATATGTATGAAAATAAATAAAACAAACTAATAGATTTGATAAAGCATAACATACACAAATGTGTTTATAATTTCTAGATAGGGTTTCGTAATTTGAGATAAAACGTCGATATCGCTGTATAGTGAGTTTTTTTCAGTACTCCAACTTTCTAATTCATAATTATCTAATTGTTTTACAAATTGAGGTTTTAATGTTTTATATTTCAAATTTCAATTCAATCATTTTACGTTTTTTTTTTCATGATCCATCAAGTAATTTCTTTCTTATGATTGTTTTTCTAAAGTGCTATATTTTTGACCTTCAACTCTTAGAAATAACAGGTGACTGCCAAGATTTACACCCGCCGCTTGAGGGGTTAAAAAAATAAACTAATAAATAACATTTTGATATATTTATTTGCTTTATTTATTAGTATTATTTGTTTAGTTAATTTATTAATAATATTTATCGAACATTTTTTTCATTTTTATATATATTTATTTAATATTATATTGAATATATTTATTATTTTTATACATTATTATTGAATATCAAAATTAATAAGTTTATTATGATAGGAAATTGGATTATATATAAATTATTGTTTAATAAATAAATAAATAAATATATTCCTCTGCAATAATATAGCATCGGAAAAATATTTGTCTTAAAAAATCTGAATTAATATTTCCATTTACATTTTTTTTATTGAAATCTACTAACTGAAGTAACATTCTTGACACACATTTCAATTTAATATCGTAATAATAACTTCGAAATAACTGATACGGCCCTGGTCAGGTTTTAGAGGTGAAACAAAAGAGCCAAATCAATCGCTCATCAGCAAGGCTCTTTGTGCTCGGCTCTTTGCAGTCACAAGGAGGAAATTAATTGAGAACGTTTCGCCATCCACCAAAAGCCATTGTGTTATCTATCGAGATGATAAGAATGTGCAATGGCTAACTTTGACCTATCCATTGTATAGGCTCTATTCGAGCGGTTGATTGATATATTAACGATACAGAGATTAGCAACGTAAAGGCCTAGTGTCCGGCAAGATCCACTTCTCGTGAGGGCGCTATTAACATTATTACCAGTAAATATATATATAAATTAATAGTTTTTAAAAAAACAGTAAAAACACGCTTATGGGCTATGATACGATATTCTCATACACACGGCTATGATACGATATTCCATCATGGAATGCCAGTGCCTATCTTCCGGCTTCATCATCAGACCTTGAAACCTAATCGTGGTCAAAGATCATTCCAAAACTTTTCAAAGTCCAAACACAGCTATGATACGATGTTCCATCATGAAGTTCCAGTTCATATCTTTTGACTCCATCATCAGATCAGTTCGACAGTACCATATTATTGTATTGTCATCAGAACTACACACAGCTGCCAATTTTCATAACGCTACGATCCTTGGAAGATGGTTAAATTAGTTACTTTAGATTTCATTACATAGTTAGTTACATACAGGTCGACCTAATGAAAGCGTGTTAAAAAGAATAAAAAACACGAATGCCGTTACAGAAAGTGAACTACTGTATTTATAATTAGTTTTATTACGGGTTTTAAATGAACTGTTTGTGGTTTATGTATTTATCCATTAAGACACATGTATACTTTCTCAACCAGACCTTATGGAATGTACTCAACCAGATCTTACATTTGAGACTTAACACAGTATATTTATTTTATTTTTTTGACATTTTGTCATTTGGACATTTAGGCAAATGCTCACATGATATTATAACAGTTAAGGTACCCTATGACACTCGGGATGACGTAACAATTCTAACAATACCATATAATTCTATATCAGATCAAGTGTTTAGAAGTTATTGTCGAATAAATAAACGGAAACATACATAGATGAACCCTGAACTTATTACTCTCCTTATTTGTTTGGCAGTCGTGTAAAAATGGGTAATATTTTGTGGAGAGTAATAATTGAACTCTTTGTATAATTTATTTGGGTAAATTAATATTCCAAATACTTCTCTTTGTCCTCTGCCTACCGGGTTTATTCCTGACGGCCGCGGAGAGGAAGAATGAAAAACTAAACTTTCAAATGATGACTGTCAACACGCTTTGCGTAACACGGCGATTTATTTCTAAAAGAATCTATAAAAACATGCCAAAACACTAAGTCAATCCAATTAAAATCTAAAATTACACAACATTTACTTCAACTTGGTAGAAATGAGGTGGAAAAGGCAATAAGTCATATTTTAAAGTAAAGGTCTGCATTATTATTATTGTCATACATTGCACTACACTTTATATATTAATACTATTTATTTATTTGTTTTACAAAGTTCATATTACGACATTTTATATTAATATTTATTTCCATGACCATGCTATATCTATATTTTAAATATAATTATAAGTTTAATTTGCATTCGCTTATCTATTTTCTATTTTATCATATTTTGTATTTTTCATTTTAATATTATGAGCACATGAATAAATCTTTGCCATTCATAGAGTTTTCCTTGGTACGGGCTATGGCCTAGTTAGGCAGATTCTGCAACTAATACAATTGTAAATTTATGTTTTTGAATGAATAAAATTATTATTATTATTATTATTATATTAAAGACGCTGCTCCCTTTTTATATGAGAGCAAAGGGTCGCGGCAAGGGACCCTATGATACTCGGGATGACAGTGATTCAAGAAGTTACGGTGGAATAAAGAAATAGAAAACATACATAGATGAACCCTAAACACATAAAACTCTTTTTCTTTTGGGTAGTCGTGTAATAAATTGGAAACCTTTTGTAAAATAGGTACTGCAACTTGCACCGCAAGACGAATTACAGAATGCCCATTCAAAATCACACCAGCATCAAGTTAATATGATGGTAGCTATATACTTTCAGTGGATTTCTAATGTACATAAATGTCCTATTTCACTAATATTATTTGCTTGAGGTAATAAAGAGAAATATTTTTATTTGGAATAATAGCCCAATGCCTGCAGTGTCCAATGCCCAATGCAATTCACAACGTCCAAAGTCCAACACCCGATGCCCATTGATCAATGCTCAATGCCCGATGCCCGATTCCTAATGCCCAATGCCGAATGCCCAATGCCCAATGACCAACTTGGGTTGTCGACTACAACGGGCGAGCCCGTCACCACAGGAAGTTTTAACGATTAGTCGTTCTATCTCCATGGAGTGAGCGTAGAAGACTTGGGACATAACAGTCCACCATCTAGCTACGTCACAAGCCCGTAAGAGGCCAACGCCTTAACCGCGAGTAGCCAGGAGTGTTACCCGGCGGGCTTGCACTCACGCCCTTACTTCCAATTGTGACCAGATTACTCCGGTCTCTCGATTGGTTCCGAGTTCGAAGCGGTTAAACGGTGTATACCGAATCTATCGCGGACCACAGCGTCCTTTGCCCGGCTGTTCACCCAGGATCGGATGGCCGATGGTCGTTTCAAGAGCAGTCGCCGTAAGGTCCGCAACCACCCCCGCTCTATAGGAAACAGTACTGCTTCCAGACTCCCCCGACTGTTAGTCATCGTGGCCACCTCATCATGGGAGCTAATGGGCCCATGATGAGGTGGCCACGACGACCTATGTGTTTAGGGTCGGTCTCCACGCATGGGGTGCGACCTGGGTAGGACCAGTCACCAAAACCCCGACCATGGGCTGTCCACAGGGGTCAGTGTTGGGTCCTAGCCTTTGGAACATTCTCTTTGATGATTTCCTCGGTCTACCTTACCCGGAGGGGTGCACCGTCAGCGCTTATGCAGACGACGCTCTTCTCCTGGTGGGCGGCAGGAGTCGCGCAGAGGTCGAGAGAAGGGTGGCTGACTCGCTGGACCTGATCCTCGGATGGGGTCAGCGAAACAGACTCACCTTCTCTCCGACGAAAACTCAGGCGCTTCTCCTGAAGGGACATCTTAAGCGGAACCCTGTCATCAGGATGAACGGTCGCCCGGTATCCTTCCCGGCCACCGTTCGATACCTGGGGGTGACGCTTACGGCTTCCCTTTCCTTTCTTTCGCACGCAAAGATTACAGCCGAAAAATCCCGGGATCTATTCTTTGCGCTCCGCGGAGTGAGTCGGGCCGACTGGGGAATTCGTTTCCCGGCGGTCATGTCTATCTATAAGGGCGTCTTCGTCCCGCGTGCGACTTATGCCGCACGCGCTTGGACGGAGTCTGCTGTTCCTGAGGCGACGCGTGTCGCGCTGCTGCGCGGACAGCGCATCCCTCTCGTGGCCCTGACCGGGGCGTACAGAACGACGTCCACTCTTGCGTTACCCGTCATCGCTGGCGTTCTGCCGATTGACCTGGAGATTCTGGAGCGTGCGGCGTTGTCGCGGTACCGCCGGGGCGAGCCGGTAGTCCTTCATGGCCTGTCGATCGACCCGGTGGCGCACCGAGCTGGGGAGTTTGCCCGCCTGATTCGGGTGGAGTCCTTGCGTGTCTGGCAGGCTAGATGGGACGCCGGGGGTACGGGCCGCCTCACCCATTGCTTTTTCCCGTCCGTCGCAGTGCGGATGGCAAATTCGTTTCTGCGGTTCGACCACCATACCACGCAGCTGGTTGGGGGCCACGGAGAGTTCAGAGCCAAACTATTTGACTTTGGACTTGCCGATGACCCCCGATGCGCCTGTGGGTATGGTCGCCAAACTGCGGAACACGTAATTTGGTCTTGCCCAATTCTAGCGGCTGCACGGGAGAAATTGATGGATGCAGTGGGCGCGTGCGTTGGGCGCTCTCCGATTTGGTACCCGGATCTGGTCAGTTGTAGGAGCTGCTTCCAGTCGTTTGGCGAGCTTGTGGAGCACTGGGTGGCTTCTTGGGAAAGCATGAGGCCTCGGGATACCCCCCAGGGGGTACCCTCTTCCTTGGTGGCGTGATTCGGCGGCTACTTCCAGCCCGAAGTGCCCGTCTTTGTGTCCGTCTCTTTACCGCCCCGAAGGGCGTTTCGTTCTTTGCAGGATCCAGGGATTCCTCCCCCCCGTGGCTGCTCCGAGACCTGCCCACGGACCGTGCGCCTCCACCATCATCGTTTCTGGAGCGTCCTCTACCCCGCTTACCGGCCCTAAATTTGTTATTTGTTGTTTTATTTTTTTTTATTTTGTGATTATGGTAAATTTAGTATTATTTTTGTAAATTTTTACTTTGTAAATTCTTTTATTATTATAAATAAATGGGTTCTCGGGGCGGTACGGGGGGGGTGGTTTACCCTATTTCACCCCCTGCGCGTTCTACCCTTCTGGTACGCGCAGGGTTGTCGTAGCACGCCATCCCGGGCAGACAAGACGACCCTCGTCGTTATAACTGCCCGGGCGGTGGGCGGGGTTTGCTGCCCTCACCTATCGCCTTGAAACTCTAAACTGTGAGTGGGAGCTAATGGGCCCATGATGAGGTGGCCACAATGACCCATGTGTTCAGGGTCGGTCACACTCACGGGTCAACACCCATCCGATGGCCTCCACGCATGGGGTGCGAGCCTGGGTAGGACACTGGGTCAACCAGTCTCCCCTGGGAATCAATCCTCTGGCGCTCCTGGACGGTCTGCGCGCCGAGCGGCGCAAGCCAATCGATTGTGCTCTCCGACTAACAATCGGGGGAGTCTGGGAACTGTATTGTTTCCTATAGAGCGGGAGTAGTTGTCTACCTTACGGCGACTGCTCTTGAAATGACCATTGGCCATCCGATCCCGGTTTAGAGTCGGGCAAAGGACGCCTTGGTCCGCGATAGATTCGGTGCACTCCGTTTCACCGCTTCGTAAGGGAGAGGACCGCGCAAGCGACCTCGAACTCGGAAGCAATCGAGAGACCGGAGAAATCTGGTCAAAATTGGAAGTGAGGGCGCGAGTATCTCGAGCCCGCCGGGTTTATTCCTGGCTCACTCGCGGTAAGGCGTTGGACTCTCACGGGTTGTGACGTAGCTGGACGTAGGATTGTACTGTCCAAAGTCTTCTACGTTCACTGCAGGGCGACAGAACGACTAATCGTTAAAACGTCCTGTGGTGACGGGCTCGCCCGTTGTAGTCGACACCGCAAGATGTTAGTCAGAGTGCACAGTCGATTGGCTTACGCCGCACGGTGCGCAGACCGTCCAGGAGCGCTAGAAGTTTGATTCCCAGGGGAAACTGACCAAGGCCAGAGTCCTACCCAGGCTCGCACTTCATGCGTGGAGGCCGTCGGATGGGTGTTGACCCGTGAGTGTGACCAACCCTGAACAGAATGGGTCTTCGTGGCCAACTCAGCAAGGGCCCGTTAACTCCCAAAACCAATGACCAATGTCCGAAGCCCAATGTCCAATGCCCATTTTTTTTAAATAAACCAGTTGGTAGGTATCCCTACTCTTGGCATAGTCAAATTCTTTATACAAGATAATATGTGGTATATTTATTGGTAAAATGATTTTTTAAACAGATTGACTATATTTTTAAATTTATAAAACAAATATTAAATAACTTTACAATAAAAATATAAGTTCCTTTAAAAAACCATTTGAGGTGCTAAAATACCTAACTAGGTATAGATTAAAAATACAAATAGTCAAAATATAATACGTGTGGCACTCGGGGACTGCCGCGGTAAAGCTATTGCCTAGCATTTTTTAACAACTTATGCAATTATAATTATTTATTTATTTTATTTATGCAGTATGAAGAAAAAATTTTCTGATATCAGATAACTGCGCTCTATCGGAAAACGTTGAAATTATTCCGAATCGATTCGGAATAATTTAAACTTCTTCCGATAGAGCGCACGAATTTTATTCGATAAAACAAAAAAACGCATATTATTTTTTGACTATTCGAAAAAAATCGTAGATAAAAAGATAGATAATAAAATTATCTTTAAAATGGTGCAGGTTTCATAATAATACGCCAGATAGTATTAGCGTAGTAGTCGTTTTTGTGTTCGGTTAGACCTAATTTCACAAATTAATTACACTATGTAATATAAACAAAATCTATAATATTCAAAGCTAAGAATATTAGGAAAATGTTCTTGTTTAACATATATTTTTTTCGAATCGTAAGCAGTACTCGTTTAGACGTAATTATGAGTTTAAAATAATTCATTTTCGTTAAGAAATTTCTTCATTCGGTCTCCGCGCTGGCCTAGGCCCGCGATAAAAGCTATGCAATAGCTTAAAAACGAATAATCAGTTATAAAATAGTCAAATCAGAAATACCACAATTATAAGATTACAAATAGAAATGTCTCAAAAGAAATATTCAATACAAATTTTGTTAATATAATCAATGTGCGATTATCAAAATGATTGGATATATAGTCAAGAAAAAAAAATACATATATTGTATTAAATCTGAAAACGATTGTGTTCTCCTCCAGAAGGATCTCGACTCTTTGGAAATATATTGTAACAAAAACAGGATAAAAATGAATGTAGCAAAATGTTTCCACATAAGCTTTACGCGAAATAGAAACAAGACTATTCATATCAGATCGATGACATTCCTATCGCGACGTGCACTTCTATTAAGGACCTGCGTGTAGTTTTAGATGACAGATTAAGCTTTCGGGCTCATATTGCAGCTATTGCCGAAAAATCTAGTAGAATGCTTGGCTTCATAATTCGCGCATCGAAACCATTCACCGATCCATTAATATTGAAGGTATTATACAATGCGTTTGTTCGATCTCACCTTGAGTTTGCTTCTGCAATATGGTCTCCCTATTATCAGGTCCACATTAACAGACTGCAAAATATCCAAAATAATTTCGTTCGATACTTAAATTTCAAGACGAAAAGTTATTGTAATACTACTAATGAGGCGGCCTTACTATTTAAAATAAATTCGCTATGTTATCGGCGCAACTTGAAAAAATCTATAAAATAATGAACGGTATATTCGATTGCTCTGACCCGGTGGGAGCGATCAATATTAACGCCCCAATGAGGACCACACGCCAATTTGACCTGTTTCGATTGCCGCGCTTTAAAACTAATGCATCAAGGAATGGAGTACTCACACGCTGCTGTGAGCTTTATAATACCCATTTAAATGGTATTGATATGTTTAATAATTCCATAATCACTTACAAATACTCCGTAAATCAAACCCTAACCGATACAATAAGCTGACTTGGTTTTTAGCTATTTTTATTGATTATTATTATTATTATTATATTTTATATACGCCATTACTAATATCATACCCGCTCACACTCCACACTTACACGCTCAACACACTCCCACAAACACATACACACACCCTGCATACTCGACTCTTATGTACTTCTAAAATTGAAAAAAATTAAATTGGAGGTACGTTAGTTTTATTAAATACTGTGTGATTTCTCAATAAAGAATTGAATTGAATTGAATTATAATAAAGTAATCATGAAAGATTAGGAAATTCAATACTGTCAAAGTCCCTAATAGAATAAATTGAGTTCTTTATAAGGACATAGAAATGAATTTCCACGAATATAGAAATGAATTTCAGAAAGGTTGAGTACCACTGAATATCAATCGATCAAACATCTGTATCTAGCTAGGCAGCGGTCGCAACACATAGTCCACGATGGCCAAAATAGTGACGAGTAATGAAACGGGTCAATCCAACTAATCGGTGGGCCGCGCCAGTCACGGCGTAGTCAGACAATAAGAGATAACTATCACGCCAGTGACGTAATTAATGTGACATGATGATTGACGCAGATCATAGCGATACATAAATCACTTTGGATGAGCACGTGGATAAGATGAAAAAACCACACCTGAGATTTATTTACGACACGAAGCTTAGATTGCTGAAATTCTTGGATAAATTAAATAAGAAAGCAAGAAGAGCGATTTTTTGACGTCAGATTTAAATTTAAACTATGGCTTGGCTACAATTTGGACGACAACTGAGATATGTGGAAAGAGAGAGAGAGAGATAAAAATCCATCTAAACATCGAGAAGTGTATGCTTTGAGAGATTAAGGTTTCTTTCTGAATAAATATCAACTTAACTTGAAGTTCAGACTGTTTGCTAGATTTTCTCAATATTTTTTAAAGAGGGATGGAAAGCTTGCCAATTGATTTGCCACTGAAAGAAAACACTTCAGGTAGATGTATTCATATTCATATTCATATTCATTTTATTGGTATACTGGTATACAAGTCAGATTAGCGAACATTCATACATATTAGCAAACAAACATTTTTTTTTATCGTAAAGAAAAGATAAAATAAACAAAATAAAACGAAGAAAAAAAAACACAAGAATAATGTAAAAAGAAGAAAATACAAGACAAAATACAAGACAAAATGCAAAAGAGATCATTAAATACTTTCCACCACCAAAGCATTTTAGACTTCACTCGAGTAATATTCCTCCAGTGAGTAAAACGCCTTATCTGTAAGGTATCCCTTAAGGCGTCTCTTAAACACGTCAAGAGATTGCGCCTGCCTAATGTGCTCGCTGAGTTTGTTGTAAACCGCTGGGCCGGCGATATAGGCTAGCCTCACCGACTTGGATAATGCATGACTTACCGAACGTAGCATGCTACGGGATCTTATTGGATAGTGATGATGCACACCATTCGCTTCAAAATCGGCTAGATTTCTGCGAACGAACAGCGCTACTTCCATTATATAAATGGACGGCAGCGTCATGATGCAGAGATCTCTAAACAGAGGCCTAGCTGGCGTATCAAGCGCCACACGGTGTATTAGGTATAAAGAAGATAGCTAGAACGTTATGAATGTTTTAAACACATCGATTGGTTGTTTCGCTCTCAATTACATACATTTTTGTCTTTATTTATACAAGCTGACCCGGCGAACTTCGTTCCGCCTAACAGTCAATGAATGTAATACAATGAATACAAAATAAATATTAAGTTCACTACTTTATTAAGATAATAACACAAAAATAAATAGAAAAGTACAAAAATTAAGTATATCAATCGCGTGTCAGCAAGACATGATTGAATTAAACTATTTGCATATTGTGCAGCATGGGATGCACTCGGTTTAATTCTCTTCATTGAAGCACCTTGTGATATACGATTTTTTGTTTTTTTATCAGACGCAAGAACAAAAAAAGCGGATGATTTGCCGACACGTGAACATGCCAAGTACAACTGACCATGAGAAAAACACGGATTTACATTTTGTATGGGAAAATGTTTTTTCTCTTATTTTTATTTCTCGTCAACTTCCCAATTTTTGTTTTTAATAGTTTTTCTGCTATTCGGGACGGAGACAAATACTACAAATCAAAAACCATGAAAATCGGTCCAGCCGTTCTCGAGTTAGGTGTTCGAACAAACCCGACTTTGTTTTATAGATATATAAAATATAGATATATAAAACAAATATGTATGGGATTTTTTTTTCCGAAAAAATAAAATGTATGGGAAAATGTTTTTTCTTTTATTTTATTTTTTCTGAAAATGTTTTTTTTTAATTTTATTTTTTCGGAAAATTATATTTTTTTTCATTTTTTCGGAAACAATATGTATGGGAAAATGTTTTTTCTTTTATTTTATTTTTTCGTTCATTTTCCTATGTTTTTAATAGTTATTCTGCTATTCGGGACGGAGACAAAAACAACAAATCAAAAACCATGAAAGCCGTTCAGCCGTTCTCGAGTTATACGTGTTCGAATAAACCCGATTTTGTTTTGTATATATAGATATAAAAACATTACTTACCAGCCTCCAATAAGAGAACCCTCCATTCTGGAACCTCAGACAGCCTCGAAGCCAAAGTAGCCCCGGCGCTTCCTCCTCCAATAACTATGAAATCGTAAACGCTATCCATGTAAGTCCGGGCCTGAAAATAAAAATGAATACGGTATAAACATTACTTTTCATATGTATATTTATATATTTAAAATATAATTTACAATGTTTCTAATTTCTATGCCAACGTAACTAGGCCATGCCCGTACATATAACATACTTGTTAATTTTAACCCTTTAAAGACGATGGGACATAAATATCCCATAACTTCAAAATTATTTTAGAATTTATCGAATCGGAGCTCAAGATCATTATTATTTTTTTGATTACGGCCTTTTTTAAAAGAGCAAAAAATACTGAATATTCGAAAGTTTAACATAAAAGATTCTTTTCTTCGGTAACAAGGTACTAACTCCAATAGCAATCGGAAACCTACAGACTTAAAATTATTTTTGACGTGACAACGTCTTATAAATCGATGGAGCCTGCTGCACGCACGAAAAAACATGACTCATGCGGCGTTACCTCGCTCTGAGGCGTTCCATTTATTATATTTATTATTCAATATAAATGCTGCCATCTACCGGTTGCGACAAGAATTATTTACTAACCTCAGTCTAAAATAGTACGAATGAACATCACTAGATTGATTTAAATTCTTGACATATTTTTATATGTATTCTTGATATACGGAATGTTATTACTGAGCGGACAATTTTCTTGTGGGTACAACGAAGTGCAACGAAGTAAGCAACTTTTATTATTAAAAAAAAAAGTATGTAAAGCTATCATTACGATGCGCTATCTAGCGGTTGGTAAAATGTCGCTGATATTGTTTATTTACGACGTATTACCTACCGCTAGATGGCGCAGCGTGCTCAAACGCTTCTCAAACCGTTATTTAACAGTTTGAGATTTCAACTTTCAAATTAAAAAAACAATAAACTTTAAACAATAAACAATTATACAATTATACTGCTATACAATAATACATTTACATGTTTTAGTCAAATCGGTGAGTATAAAAGCATAAATTTTTGGGTGTTTGTAATAAACAATATCAGAATCTTAAATGAAACTGCTTCAAATGCAACCATTCCATCAGTATTTTCTTATGACGTTGTCACGTTCAACTATCGTCAATAAACCGTCTTTACAGACAACAGATTTTTTAAAAAAGGAGATGGATTGATGTATACATACATAAGGTCTTCCGCAAGGGTCTTCCAGGTCGCACTGTGACCTCAGGAAGACTTCCAACAGTCCCATGAATAACATGAAACCACCCCCGCCGCAGGTCGCTGCTAAGGTCGGACCTGGGACCGACATGGGACAATCACATGTCATCTGCAAACAAAAGAAATGCCAAATTAATAATAATAAATTGAAATTGATATCTAGCCAAACTAATAAATGAAATTGATATCTACACTATATTATAAACAGGTAAAGTATGTGAGTTTGTGAGGTTGTAGGGAGTAATCTCTGGATCTACTGAACTGATGTTGAAAATTCCTTTACTAATAGAAAGCCACGTTATTTGTAAGTGTCATAGGCTATATATTAATCCGAAAAATAAAAAGACTTTTTCGTGGTAGTCGGATTTGCAAAGCAAGTCGGATAAAAAACGGGCGAATGAAAACGTTTCTTACGAATGCTGCCATAACGATGAGAGATACATATATGATTGAGTTCTAGAGAAAAGTTGTAGGGCTTGGTAATGCCTACAAAAAAGCCAGCAACAGCATGTCAAAATTTTATATTTAAGTCACTAAAAGTAGTTTTTTTGTATTAAAAAAAATAATTTGAATCGTTAGGTCATGTTTATTGGTCATAGGTATTATCAACAATTATGAATTCTTATCAAAATAAGTAAATTTATCGTCTCAAGTGTTTTTTTTTACTTTTACTGCATAAATTGTTAAAAAGATAATACGACATAGGTATGAAACCGCGACCGTATCTCTCTTAAATATATTTTGGAAGCAAATAATAACATTACATCTAATACAGTATACAGAGAAGTTTTGAACAATTAAAATAAACATAATTTATTCAACCATAACCATTTCATTCACTCATTTAAAACCCGGCAATTAAGCCAAATTGGCATGCAAATACATACATACATATGCAGTAAAAATATAACCCTCCTTTTGGCAGTCAAGAAATAAATCATAGCACACAGTACCTACTAACCGAACCACACTCATAATTTCATCACAAGTAAAAATGTTTACCGCCCAACGAAGTGGGCACGGGTCAGCTAGTAAATAAATAAATATTAAATGGCGTTCGTTGGCAGCCGCATATTAGGTTGAACAGCTGAATCGATTTAACAATTATTTTTTTAATATTCGTAATAGTCCAAATAAGGTCCTACCGGAATAGAAAACAGGAAAATTTGCCTGGAAAATTTTAATATTCAGGAAAACAGTGCTATTTTTCTACTCGCGATTCGAACGATGAATATCCATAATTTTATTTTGAATAGGAACGACATATTATTTTGTTTTTTTTTATCGCTATGCTCTCGGGATGGAAATATTGAAATTGAATAAATTGAATTAAAAAAAAAATCTGGAATATCTCGAAAAAAATCCGTAAAAACGCATTCCAGCGTAATTTAAAATAAAATTATTTTTTCTACTTTTGTGTTGTTTAACGATCTGTCCAACAAATGTAGTTATTTTATTTATATACCAATTTATTTATTTTAGTATTGATCTGTATTTTGCAATGTGTCAGAATGACGACTTCGCCCAAACGATGCTATGTATAGGTACTCCGAAATCTAAGATCTTACTTGGAATCAACTGTAAAAAAAATCAACGACGCAGACATGGAAACCAAACTTCACGTTTTTTTATCCATCCAATGTTGGCTATTAGTCAAAATTCGTGGCCCAGCATCGTCTCTACATCTATTTACTCATAATGATGAATTGTGTGGCATTGGTGAATGTCAAACGCAAAGGTTAATTCTTCCATTGGCTAGATTAATTTTTCTATTGGCTTGTCCCATTTGCCCATTTCCTATTTTGAGCAACAACTCTGCATAATGCCGGTTTTCGTGTGTAGACAACGAAACTCTTATATTTGTTTTGAGTCCTAATCTATTCACATACGGCCAGATATAGGATGTTGCCAATGAAGCATTGATTTCATCAAGCACTTGACCCCTCGTTACAACTGGTAAGATTTGACGAATGTCACCTGAGAACAATGTTGTACATCCACCCATAGGTGAATTTCTGCCATTCTATTGTGTACATGTGACATCAAGATGGACCAAATATGTGAGCCTTATTTATAAGATATAGGAGTTTCTGTACTTTTCAAAGGAATACTTTATTCACTACTCTATTCTCTATGCATCTGAGACATGGACCCTGAAGGCTCGGATACGCACCAAAATCGAGGCACTGGAGATGTGGTGTTGGCGTAAAATGCTAGGAATCCCATGGACAGCACGCCGCACCAACAAATCTGTCCTGGAAGAACTCGGCATCCAAGTAAGGCTCTCCACCGTATGCACGAGAAGGGTCCTGCAGTTCTTCGGTTATGTTGCCAGGAGAAACCCAGAGAATCCGGAGAAAATGCTTTCCGGGGGTCAAGTGGAGGGAAGAAGAAGCAGAGGCAGATCACCGGCCAGCTGGAACGACCTCATCAAAGAGCTCACAAAAGGGTCAATACAATCTGCGACTTGCCATGCAGAAGACAGGTCGAAGTGGAGGAGCCTCGTAGGCAAACTGTTGTCTAGTGGCCACGATCCTCAGTAATGAGGGAACGACGGAGAAGAAGAGAACTCCATTCACTATGTCGTATCTGCCTTGTAGTAGAGTTGAATTGGAGTAGATATTTTCTTTGATTTCTGCCCAATTCGGATCAGGTTTACCGTGATGTCTAACATACGTCATGGCGTCCTGCGATTTTTCATGTAAATATCTGGGCCTACCCGTGAATGATGAAGGCAGTATAACCAATTGTCCAATTTCGTTGCTGTGCTTATTCGACTGTAAAGCATCCTGAAAATGGACGTCATTCTATGCTGTCAATTTTGTTTGGTTGTTCCGGATGTAAGCTAATCGCTCCAATTCAATTTTCGCATATTGATCGACTAAATATTGATTTGTTAACATTCCATATCTAAGTAGGGGGTTAAAATTGTTATGCCTTGTCATTAAGCGGTAGCAATTATAGTTTATGAATGAAACCGTTTTAGGTAGAGGTGCTATAACAACTGGATCAACTTGTGAAATGTTGATAGTATATCTGTTTTCTCCCCGACACAGCATCAAAGGATACTGTAAGCTATCATAATATCGGTGCAACTCTGATATTTTTTGCAAGTTGTAGTCACGGCTGGGCAACACAATATCTCATTTATCAAATTGTTGTCCAGCTATCACAACTGCTAATTCAATACATCTTGCGGTGTCAACTACAACGGGCGAGCCCGTCACCACAGGACGTTTTAACGATTAGTCGTTCTATCGCCCTGCAGTGAACGTAGAGACTTTGGACAGTACATTCTACGTCCAGCTACGTCACAACCCGTGAGAGTCCAACGCATTACCGCGAGTAAGCCAGGAGTAAACCCGGCGGGCTCGAGAACTCGCGCCCTCACTTCCAATTGTGACCAGATTTCTCCGGTCTCTCGATTGGTTCCGAGTTCGAGGTCGCTTGCGCGGTCCTCTCCCTTATGAAGCGGTGAAACGGAGTGCACCGAATCTTCGCGGACCAAGGCGTCCTTTGCCCGCCTCTTACCCGGGATCGGATGGCCAATGGTCAATTCCAGAGCAGTCGCCATAAGGTACGCAACCACCCCCGCTCTATAGGAAACAATACAGTTCCCAGACTCCCCCGACTGTTAGTCGGAGAGCACAACCGATTGGAGCAAACCCCGCACGGTGCGCAGACCGTCCAGGGGCGCCAGAGGTTTGATTCCCAGGGGAGACTGGTTGACCCAGTGTCCTACCCAGGCCTCGCACCCCATGCGAGGAGGCCGTCGGATGGGTGTTGACCCGTGAGTGTGACCGACCCTGTACACATGGGTCATCGTGGCCAACTCATCATGGGCCCGTTAGCCCCCTGCTAATTCAATAGTGGATGGGGCATTATAACGACCGCTGTGATCTCCAGCAGGCACTTCATTTGCATTTGGATTCAACGTTGAAGTCGGGTGTGCTTGCCGGAACACTCTCAATATCAGTTTTGATAGACTGTATGTAGCTGTTATGGGAATGTAACATATCTTGTAGAGATCTTGCCAAACTGTTATCAATTGGTTCTGTGACACTATCACACCGCGTTGATGATTGTGTTTCCGGATCTGAAATAAAATAGTTCTGCAAAACATTATGATCATCGTGCCGATATGGTAGCAAGCCGTCTGCTAAATGATATAATTGCCCCTGAATTTTGAATGTAGGCGTACTCTTAAAATATGTCATTTGAAAAGCATTGTTATTACGGCGTATATTGCGAATGAATGGCTTAAATTAAGCTCTCGGCTGCATTTTATTGGTTCCACGTAATTCTGAATGGGTGATATCTTCTAAAGTAATAATTTGAATGATATTGTGTAGAAGACAATTTTAATCTATAATAAATGCACAAAGTAACTAACGTATTTATTTGGATAAGGATTAATAATGAACTGGGGAAAATAGCTTCGCAAATAACCTATCTGTTTTTACTAATCTGTAATAGATAATAAATTAATAGTTTAAAAGAAAACACTAAAAACTAAAAACACGCTTTTGGGCTATGATACGATATCCACATACACACGGCTATGATACGATATTCCATCATGGAATGCCAGTGCCTATCTTCCGGCTTCATCATCAGACCTTGAAACCTAATCGTGGTCAAAGTTCATTCCAAGACTTTTCTAACGAGTCCAAACACAACTATGATACAATGTTCCATCATGAAGTTCCAGTTCATATCTTCCGACTCCATCATCAGATCAGTTCGACAGTACCATATTATTGTATTGTCATCAGAACTACATACAGCTGCCAATTTTCATGACGCTACGATCCTTGGAAGATGGTTGAATTAGTTACCTTAGATTCGATTACATAGTTAGTTACAAACAGGTCGACCTAATAAAAGCGTGTTAAAAATAGTTATTTTGGGTGTAACCAAGGAGATAGACACATGCTATCGCGGACTTTTCTGTAGGCCTTTTTAAGACCTAAAGTTTTCTAGTTCATTATTTTGATATACTCTAAAGA